>ML732326.1:58777-78850 GCA_009176345.1 Aspergillus leporis | reverse complement strand
CAAAGGCCTCATCAGCTGAGCTGAAAGACTGATATAGAGGCGGTGCTGGGATAGTAGTATCGCCATTTTCGTTCTAATCCTCGCGGTCTGATTCATCAGAAAAAGTGATTTCAAAGTCATCAAAAAAATCGTCCATTTTAAGCACTTTTGTATATTGGAAATTGTCTGTGTATAGATTCAAAAGGGTTTTACTAGTGTGGTTCTAGGGTCAGCTGACTTTGTTCACCTTCCTAGTCAAGTATAGTGTCTCGTCCAAATAACTAGCGTCTCGTCCAAATAACAATTCCCTAAATAAAATTTTATATTTTATTTAATTAATAGAATTCTATGTTCTTTTTTAATTTCACAGACTAGCTTTTAGTCTTGAGTTTTTAAATATTAAATTTTATAATTTATGAATAATTCTATATTCTTAGTTTTAGAGGATGATATAATATTAATATAAAAATTAGATATTAGACATAATTTTTAAGCTTAAAAATAGTGCCAGTTCTATATATATTTAAGGGTGTAAATTCGGCTGTGCCAAAGCCTAGAATTTTTGAATAAGTATTACCTATATAAACTATTAATAAGCTTGACTTATATAATCTAAAATATAATAGATTATTGCAAATATGGGTATCTAAGATAGTATTATAAACTTATATAAATTTAGGGTAAAACCCTTAATCTAAATCAATAAAACAATTGATCCAAGAAACTGACATAGTCACTTTAGGCTTTTCAATATTAGATAATTAAAACTTTTAAATAGCTTTATTATATACCTATTTAAATTTAAGATTCTGTTTTAGTTTTTTTAAAATGTTTTAAGATATTTAGATTAGATATCCAATTCTTTAGTTTTTTTAATACTAGATTTATATAGAAGCAGTCTTTGAACTAATAATTCTCTTTATCTAGCTTAGATTGATAGGGATAATTAGTCTTTTTAGAACTATTTTGAACTTACCCTGATTTTGATATATCTTTTAGAGTTGCATGTGCAATTCTTAATTAATTAGCTAATTGATTAGCTGATTTCTTCATAGGATTTAGCTTGACATAATTATATAATTATTTAATCACATCAAAAAATAATGAAGTTAATTTATTATTTTTAGATTTTTTAATCAATTTATCTTGCTATAGTATTGAAAAGTATGATTAAAACTTTGAAATAGCTTCAAGAAAATCATATAAAGCTTTAATTAACAAATTAACTTTATTGATTTGAAGTTCTCATACTTCGGAGTATAGATTCTCCCACATAAAAATATAGGTCTCTATAGGGCGTTTGGTTGCCTAACCTCTAAAATCATGATATCAGCGAATTATATTACGTTTTCAGGATTTTGTTGATGGTGATAATTTTTATATAAGGATTTTTAATTACTAATAGACAGTTCTAGCTAGTAAAATCACTTATTTAAATAAAAAATAAAATTCTAAATAATTATAATAATAAGTGTTAAATCCTTAGTTATATAATTATATTCTTTTATTCTGAACTCATAGTCTCTTTGACAATCTCTTAGAAGCTCTCTTTTATTAAAAATTAGAATTAAAATAAAAGTAGCTTCTTCTTTAATATCCTTAATTTTTAAATACACAGGCTTGATAGGTAAATCAGGTTCAGTAGAAAAATTAGAATTAATAAAATTTTAAATCTCTTTATTTTTTGTAATAATCTTGATTAAATTAAACTAGATAAGTCAATTACTAAATTTACTTAAAACTATAGTAATTTTTTAATTAGACATGATATAGATTAAGATAATAAAATCAAATAGTTTAATAATAATTAATAAAATAAGAAATCCAGGCTTACAATTAATAAAAAGTCTAGATAAGATATATCTAGATTTTTAGAGACGTGTAATTAAAAAAATTATTAATTAAAAAAATAAGATAAGATGAAGATAAAAATAAAATTAAAATTAAAAAAATAAGATTCTTAAAACTAGATAAATTAACTAGATAAATATAATAAATAAATACATAAGAATAATAAGATTAACTATAAATTAACTTAAATAATTAAATTAGAATAATTTAATTAGAGTAATGTAATCTTTAGAATATCTAAGAATTGTAAATTTATTTATATTAAAGAATAATAGATCTAATGTCTTGATCATATAATTAATATAATATCATGTTTATGCAATGGAATTGCATAGAATCGTATAGAAATTTATAAATCATAAAAAATAAAATAAATAAGTGGATTAATACAGTTATATAAATCATGCATAGAATGATTAAGAATATAATATCATTACATGATATTGGATCACATGATATTATTTCCGACAGATACTAATAAGATTTGCTCCTGACTAAGCCTTCACAATTACCCCTCTCTTCTCTGCGGCGTGGGCTGGCTATGATTCTCCCTCTATTTATTAAGTACTTCAGTATATTTTATTAAATTTATAATAGTTTTTCCACTTTATTAAAAACTCATGTCGAAAGCCTCTACCGCAAGATTTCAGTTGTTTACAAAGAAAATTTTTAATATAATAGTTTTCTTTATTTTTGATTAGTTTTGATAAGTTTAATAATTATTATTTTATTTATTAATTAGAGAATGGATTTGAAGTAGTGGAGTATAATAGTATAATATAAAAATCAATATCCTCCAAGACCATTGAGTTGGTATTGTAATTATCAAGTTTCTTAATTTATTTAGATATTATATTATATAAATTTTAATTAATCTTATCTTTTATCTTATTTATAACTTAGAAAACTGTCTTGATATTAATAATAATTTTTTATATTTCTATTAGGCTACAGCTAATCAAGAGTAGCAGCAAGTTGATAGATTTTTTTTTAAGAAGTTTATTAATATTATCTACAAATATAATAGATTAGTATTCTAATTATCCCCTAGTTATATAAGCTTAATATAATTATTTATAGTCTAGAAAGAAGGGATTAAGTTTAATAAAAAATAATATTTTTTATTAATTAAAAGTCAGACTATGGATAAGAGAGATGTATAATTAATTTAAGCATGGTTGAAGAGCATTCAAATATATATGTTAATTATTATACTTATTCTTTGACTATCCAGATCTCGTGAAAAACTGTGATATTAAGTTTAATAAATTATTTTATTTTTTATTTAGTTTAGTGTTTTCTGAATTAGAAGTAAGGAATATTAATTTTTTTTAATAATTATATTTAGCCTAAGACCTGGTAGTTTAGATAAAAATATAAACCACTTTTAGGCTTCTATATGATTAGCACTACGTCATGTCTCTTAAGCCAAGGCAGTCCAAGGATCACATGATATTTAAGATAACTAAGTATCATATAAAGATATAAGTCTCTTTAAACTTATATAATCTTTAAAATTATAAGCATATATCCTTAGCTAACTAGGGATTAATATTAATAACTAGAATACTTTATTTCTTTATAGATACTTACTTCACTTATAACATGGTAACACCCAACATACATAAAACAGCCACTGTTTATTATCGAATAAACGAGGTTTACCAAGTCTACTATATAGACTCTACCAAAAGTGGCTTAGTATCCATGCACTTTTTTTTAAAAAATCTTTTATTATTTATTAATCTTATTATTTTGTTTCCTCCTGCCTAACTGCGCGTCTTTGACTTAGGCTTAATCTTTTCCCTACAAATCTTCGTCCCATTCACTAGTAGCTTCATTGTCATGGTGGTCATCTTTAACCCGTGCTGGCGCGACCTGCTCTGGTGGGCGCGGTGCTTTCTTGGTACATTCTTGTATGCAGTGGTTATTTTTATTATATTATAAATAATTATTATTCTTCTAGCACTTCTCTATTTTTATGTTTAATACACAACATATCTCATGCTAGCTGTCTAATTATTTTATATAAAATATATTAATTTCTTCCTTAAAAATAGTTATTTGGATACTTATTAACTTCTAGTCCATCCTGTTAGGCCTACTTTAGCATGTAGTCTACTAAATTATCATGTATATTGAGCCTTTGCTCAACCAGGCAATTAGTTGGAGATCATGATTCACTTAACATAATTAATTGTGATAAAACTTTATATAGAGCTTTTTATGTGATTACTCAATCTAGAATTATTATAATATTTAATTAATATCAATTTAGGTAGCCATGACACGAGAATATTAAACAAGAAGAGGAGAGGAATAAGGAATAGACCTTAATAATAATATTAATTGTGGGGTAGTCGACAGATCACATGACACCAGGTGACGAGGTCGTCATATTTTATAGTATACTTCTTAATATGATGACCTCATCACCTGGTGTCCTGTGATCTGTCGACTCCCCCACAATTAATGTTATTATCAAGATTTATTTTCTTATTTCTTTTTTGATATTTAATATCCTTGCATTATAATTATTTAAATTAATCTTAATTAAATATTATGATGATTCTAGATTAAGTTATTACATAATATTAAATATCTCTTGTGTGAAGTTCCTGGCATTGTATAAGGTGATTTCCACTCTCTCTGGTTGATATCTGTTTAAATCAACATTCTGTTTGTTTGTCTCTGAAATCTATTTCTCTGTCTATCTGTTGATCATACAGCTGCACGCGATAACTGATTCTCATGGATTTTGGACCGCCGCTCAATCATTTCTGTTCTGTCTGTCTGCTCTGTTCTCTTTTGTTCTGGCCGTGATAGCTTACCTTAAGGGTAGTATTATATAGTAACTCCTTTAATTCTAATTTTTATACTTCTTTTTTTTATTCTTTTTCTCTTGAGAATTATAGATATTTAATTTATTTATTATATATAAACTTTAAAGTTGCTATCTAGGCTCTGCGCAATAAGAATTAGCTTATTAAATAATAATTAATAAATCTTCAAGTAGTTCAGTCTCAAAGCTAAATTATTTATTATAAACATGGTCTTTCAAATTCTAAAAACTTTAGTAGTCAAACTCTTAAATTTAAATATGTAATTACTATTAATTAATACTAAACTTATTATTAATAAAAGAGCTATTAGTAATGCTATAATTTAATTAAATTTAAATATTAATATTTAAACTATAGTCTTATCTTAGCCACATTATATAACAGAAACTAGTAATTAAGATTATTAATTAATCTTAAATTAACCTAAGTAGATTTATAATAATTTAAATAGGATTTAAATAGCTAAAAAATAGATTTCTAGATTTAAATTAAAATAATGATCTAATTTTTTTATTACAAAGTTTAAATATGTTTTGTATAAAGCATGTAGTTAAACCTGGCCAGATGCTACCAAGATCTCTATCTTATATTATGTCCTTGTGTCTATTATCAGGAATTACTTTTCGTAATAATCAAATCTTCTTATTAATTATACCGGCTTCTTACGTGTTGTTTAGTAATTTATAAAATTATTTTTAACTAATATTATTAATACTATTTTTATAATTTTAAAACCTATGGTGTGCTATCTATCCTAAGTTAATAGAATTTAATAATATATCATCTATCTTAGCCCCTGTTACAAATAGTAGCTATAGAAAAAAAAAATTATTTTTATTATAAATTATTTAAATACTAGATTAAGAACTGTTTAAGATTTTTTAGATACTATATTTATAATTGTCGGAAATAATATCACATGATCCAACATTATGTGACGATATTATATTCTTAATTATTCTATGCATGATTTATACAATTATATTAATCCATTTCATCATTTTATTTCTTATGATTCTATGCAATTCCATTATATAAACATGATATTATATTAATCACACAATCTAGACATCAGGTCTATCACTATTTAATATAAATAAATCTACAATTCCCAGATATTTTAAAGATTAGATTATTTTGATTAGATTATTCTAATTCAAATTACTTACATTAATTTATAATTAATTTTATTATTTTTATTTATTTATTTATTATATCTATCTAGTTAATCTATCTAGTTTTAAAAATCTTATTTAATCTTATCTTTATCTTTATTTTCATCTTATCTTATCTTTTTGATTAATAATTCCTCTAACTACATGCCTCTGGAAATCTGGATATATCTTACCTAGACTTTTTATTAGTTATAAGTCTGGATTTCTTATTTTATTAATTATTATCAAATTATTTAATTTTATTATCTCAATCTATATCATGTTTAATTAAAAAATTACTATAGTTTTAAGTAAATCTAGTGATTGGCTTATCTAGTTTAATTTAATCAAAGTTATTATAAAAAATAAAAAAATTTAAAATTTTATTAATTCTAATTTTTCTACTGAACCTGATTGACCTATCAAGCCTGTGTATTTAAAAATTAAGGATATTAAAGAAGAAACTACTTTTATTTTAATTTTAATCTTTAATAAAAGAGAGCTTCTAAGAGATTGTCAAAGAGATTATGAGTTCAGAATAAAAGAATATAATTATATAACTAAGAGTTTAACTCTTATTATTATGATTATTCAAAACTGTCTATCAACAACTGAAAATCTTTATACAGAAATTAGCATCATCAACAGAATCTTGAAAATATAATATAATTCATCAATATCATGATCTTAGGGGTTAGACAACTAAATATTCTATAGAGATCTATATCTCTATGTGGGAAAATCTATACTCCGAAGTATGAGAATTTAAATTAGTAAAGTTAATTTATTAATTAAAGCTTTATATAACTTTCTTAAAGCTATTTCAGGGCTTCAACCATACTTTTCAATACTATGACAAGATAAATTAACTGAAAGGTCTGAGAATAATAAATTAACTCTATTATTTTTTAATATGATTAAATAATTATATAATTATGTCAAGCTAAATCCTATGAAGAAATCAGCCAATCAATCAGCTAATTAATTAAGAATTGCACATGCAACTCTAAAAGATATATCAGAATCAGGGCAAGTTTAAAATAGCTTTAAAAAGACTAATTGTCCCTATTAATCTAAGCTAGATAAAGGGAATTATTAGTTCAAAAACTACTTCTATATAAATCTAGTATTAAAGAAACCAAAGAATTGGACACCTAATCTAGATACCTTAGAACACTTTGAAAAGACCAAGTAGAATCCCAAATTTAATTAAGTATATGATAGGATTATTTAAAAGTTTTAATTATCTAATACTAAAAAGTCTAAAATGGTTATATTAGTTTCTTGGATCAACTACTTTACTAATTTAGGTTAAGGGCTTTACCCTAGATCTATATAAGTCTATGATACTATTTTAAATACCCATATTTGCAATGATCTATTATATTTTAGATTATATAAGCCAAGTTTATTAATAATTTATATAGATAATACTTATTTAAAAATTCTAGACTTTAGCACAGCCGAATTTACACTCTTAAATACATATGGAACTGGTATTATCTTTAAGCTTAAAAATTGTGTCTATGTGTCTAATTTCTATATTAATATTATATCATCCTCTAAAGCTAAGGATGCAGGATTATTTATAAATTATAAAACTTTATATTTAGAAACTCTAGACCAAAAGCTAGTTTATAAAATTAAAAAAAATATAGAATCTTATTAATTAAATAAAATACAAAATCTTATCTATATAAAAAGCTTAATAACCTTAGTCTAGAGCAAACTACCAAGTCTTATTTATTTACTCTAAAATCTGATTAATTAATCATATCAAAAGCTTTACCGGAATTATGGCATTATCAATTAGGACATGCAGAATAGAAGATTATATAATATTTAAATTAAATAGTTAATAGTATTAAATTTAAGTTAGCAATTGATAAATTTAAATTCAAGTAATACCCTATCTATCAAACATCAAACTTAAAAAGGTAAATTTCTAGAAGATTAATAAATCAAGGATCTACACTATTTAAAATCATGCATTGGGATTTAATTCATTAGAAAAAGGGGATCAGGAATATGAAATATATTAGTTATTTATACTATCCCTATTTAAAATACCATCTTGGGGAATCCTTAAAATCAAAAGATCAAGTTTTTCAATTCTCAATTTTAATACTGAATCTAATTAAAAATTAATTTAAAATTAGTCCTAAAAGATTCCATTCTAACCAAGACAAAACTCTCAACAATTTTTATAAAATCTGTAGATTTGATGGGATTATTATTAATCAAAGCCCTATAGGACAACCAGAGTAGAATCCCTATTTAGAAAGATCAGAAGCGTTAATTATATAGAAAATATGGTTTTTAATAATTGATTTAGGTCTACCCCATCATCTATGACCTAAAATAGTAAATATAATTATTTATATACTAAATCAAACTCCTAACAGGCAACTTCAATAGAGAACTTCATATAAAGTCTTGTATAAGGCTCTATCTAAGAAGTTAGGATATATGTTTTCTAATCTAGATTTTTCTAATCTAAAGAGATATGACTCTAGGGCCTATACCCGAATTATTAATATACCAAGACTTGAAAAGCTCAAACCAAAAGCTTTAATTGGCTATCTAGTAGGGTATGTTGTTCTAAATATTTAGAAAATCTGGATTTCTTCTAGGAATAAGATCATTTCTGCCTAAGATTATATTTTTGATAAATTAAAAACATATAATCAAAAGTTTAGTTAAATAAATTATTTTTATAATAAAAATCTAAGACATGACCTTAAAGCTCTAAATTAATTAGAATTTAATGAAATCATTAATTCTATAAATATAGGACTGAATTTTGAAGATGTAGATTTATTTGATAGTCCTATCTCTATTTCTGATTCTAATGAATTTGATTATAAAGAATTTGGCCATGAATCACGAGCTAAATCACTATCTAAAACCCAATCCATTTCTAGTTCAGAAACAGAATCAGTTTAAAATAAGTAGTAATCTCAGCCATTTAGACTAAATACTGTAAGGGACTCAACTGAATCAATAATTGATTAGGTAGTCTATCACGAAGAGACTAAGCTAAAGAGAGGAAAAGAAAAGAAAAAATGAAGCTATTGTGTTGTGTTGCCCTTATAGACGAATGGGTCACATGACTATCACTTATTCACTGATTGCCTGAATCTCTATCCGTGACAAATACTAGATAATTAACCAGACACGCCTGCTGCTTCAGAGCCTGATTCACCGCCTTATGTGGTCATAGATAATAGCCAGTTCAATTTTAATAAATATAAAAAGGACTATTATTAATTAGACTTTAAAATTGGCTAAAAAAGAGATAGATCAGAATCACCTGATTTAGATGATTCTAAAAGACTAAGAAATTTTGCTCTATTTACTGAGAATTCTGAGAATGATGATTTTAAGCTATTTTTCCAAGCATTCTCAACAGGTCTACAAAATATCAAAAAACTACATAAAAATAACCTGTCTTCTGAATTATCAAACTGGATAGAAATGCTAAAACATCTATTTAAAAATAAATGGATAAAAGTATATAATATTGAATATCAGCAGCTAAATCACATGAACACATGAACTCTAGTTTTAAAGAATTCTATTGATCAAGCAGATGTCCTACCACTGAAATAGGTCTTTAAATATAAATTTGATGATTAAGAATTTCTATCAAAATTTAAAACAAGAATCTATGTACGGGGTGATCTATAATTAATTAGTAGTCTAAAAACTAGGGCAACTATTCTGGCTGCTAGAACCTTAAGAATAATTCTGGTGTTAACTACAGCTTTTGACCTGGAATCAACTTAATTAGATGTAGTAAATACTTTTCTTAATAATTTTCTTAATAAAATTATCTATGTTCCTTAATTATCTAAATATAGGCCTAAGTCTAAAGTGCTAAGATTATACAAAGCACTTTATAATCTAAGACAAGTACTATTTTTATAGTAAAAGAATATTAGTTAAATCCTAAAATATCTAGAGCTAAAACCTATTCTTGAGGATCCCTACCTATTTATAAATGGCTATTTAATTCTTATGATATATATTAATAACATTATCATTCTATATTATATAAAGTATCATGATAAGATGCTTCAATTGAAGAATTCATTGCTTTTAACATATAGAATAAAGGATCTAGGTTAGATAACTTAATTTCTTAATATAAAAATATTTAGACATAGATCTAAAAAAAAACTTTGGATCTCTTAGATTGATTATATTAAGAAAATTATATACTAATTTCATCTGACTAGTTAAAAAGTATTAAAAATATTACTATTATTTAAAAGCCTATATAAAGACAAATCAGAGCAAGAATGTCAAGCCACAAAATCATTTATTCATCAATATCAGCAAAAAATTGGATCAGCTTTATATGTGGTAATTATTTCATGATTTAATATAACATAAGATTTTAGATTACTATCTAAATTCCTGCAAAATCCTACCCCCAGGCATATGGATGCAATTAATCAATTGATTGTATATCTATATAGCCACAGGCATCTAGCAATTGAATATTCAGGTAATCTAGATAAAGCCCCTAAAAAGCCTGTTTTTTAAATGACTAGTGATGCAGTATTTGCAGATAATGTTGATAAAAAAAACTCTGAAGGCTATATCTACAAGCTATTTAATAGCCCAGTTGACTGGTTAGCTAGGAAATAAAAAATAGTTATATTATTTACTACTGAAGCTGAATTCTTAGCCTTAACCAGTGCAAGCAGGCAGTTTCTATGGTGGAAACGCCTATTCAAGGCTTTAGAATTTGATTTTAAAGAAAAGCTTATTATTTAATATAATAATAATTAGACTGTTGATCTTCTAACCAAAGAAAATTCTGTTTTCAAGACCAAGCTTAAACACGTTAATATTCATCAATATTAGCTTAGGCAAGAAATTAAAAAAGAATCTATTAAAATCTCATAGATTTCAACCAATTAGATAATTATAGACAAACTAATTAAATAATTTATTTATCTTAAACATCAAGTTTTTCTGAATCATCTAAATATGAAAGACATCTTTGAAAATTTTAAAGAAAATGATTAATTCATTTTCTATCATCTCTTATTAATTTTTCTCTATTAATTCTATTATTCTTTATTAATTCTCTACTAACTTTATATTAGTTTCTGTTTTTTATTTTTTTGTAGTTTTAATATCTAGAAAATTTCTAGATATTTAAAACTAAGAAGGTATATTAAAAATAATATTATATAATTTAATATTATATGATGAGATTATATTCTTAATTATTCTATATATGATCTATACAACTATATTAATTTATTTTATTATTCTATTTTTTATTATTTATAAATTTCTATACGATTTTATGCAATTCCATTGCATAAACATGATGTTATATTGATCACACGATTCAGACATTAGATTTATCATTATTTAATATAAATAAACCTACAATTCTCAGATGTTCTAAAGATTAGATTACTCTAATTAGATTATTTTGATTCAATTGCTTAGGTTAATTCATAGTTAATTTTACTATTCTTATTTATCTATTTATTATATCTATCTAGTCAATTTATCTAGTCTTAAGGATTTTATTTGATCTTATTCTCTTAATCTTATCTCTATCTCTATCTTCATCTTATCTTATCTTTTTTGATCAATAATTCCCCTGACTACATGCCTCTGGAAATCTAGATATATCTTACCTAGATTTTCCGTCAGTATATGATGTATTTTGTTTTATACTCACTTATTAAATCAGTGGTTGAAAACCATAGGTTAATGTTCTAGTAAATTACTAGAAATTTAAAGATCTAGAAGAAGCTTCTTTTAAGTAATGAATTTTTAATAAAAATAAACATAACCTACCACCAAATTATGAAACTATACATAAAATAACAAATTTATTACTATTTGATTAAAATTCTGAATCTATTGGCTTAAACTGGGTCTCTCGTTTTATTAAACAACACGACGAGCTTACATCGAAATATACTCGCAAGTACGATTATCAACATGACGGAAAGTCTAGGTAAGATATATCTAGATTTCCAGAGGCATGTAGTCAGGAGAATTATTGATCAAAAGGTAAGATAAGATGAAGATAGAGATAGAGATAAGATTAGAAGATAAGATTAAATAAGATTCTTAAGACTAGATAGATTGACTAGATAGATATGATAAATAAATAAATAAAATTAATAAAATTAACTATGAATTGATCTAAGTAATTGAATTATAATAATCCAATCAGAGTAATCTAATCTTTAGAATATCTGGGAATTATAGATTTATTTATATTAAATAATGATAAATCTAATGTCTGAATCGTGTGATCAATATAACGTCATGTTTATGCAATGGAATTGCATAAAATTGTATAGAAATTATAAATTATAAGAAATAGAATAATAAAATAGATCAATATAATTGTATAAATTATATATAAAACAATTAAAAATATAATATCATCATATAATATTAAATTATATAATATTATTTTTAATATATCCTTCTAGTTTTAAATATCTAGAAATTTTCTAGATATTAAAACTATAAAAAAATAAAAAAACAGAAACTAATATAAAATTAGTAGAGAATTAATAAAAAATAATAGAATTAATAAAGAAAAATTAATAAGAGATGATAGAAAATGAATTAATTATTTTTTTTAAATTTTTAAAAATATCTTTCATATTTAGATAATTTAGAAAAACTTAATATTTAAAATAAAGTAAATTATTTAATTAGTCTATCTACAATCATTTGATTAGTTGAAATCCATGAGATTTTAATAGATTTTTTTTAATTTCTTGTCCGAGTTAATGCTGATAAATATCAACATGTTTAAGCTTGGTCTTGAAAAAAAATTTTCTTTGGTTAGAAGATTAATAGTTTATTAATTATTTTATTAAATAGTAAGCTTTTCTTTAGGATCAAATTCTAAAGTCTTAAATAAATATTTTTATTATAGAAACTACCTGCTTGCACTGGTTAAGACTAAGAATTCAGCTTTAGTAGTAAATAATATAATTATTTTCTATTTTTTAATTAACTAGTCAACTAGTCTACTAAATAGCTTGTAGATATAGTTTTTAAAATTTTTTTATCAATATTATCTATAAATATTGTATTACTAGCTATTTGAAAAATAGGTTTTTTAAAGTTTTTATTTAGATTATCTAAATATTTAATTACTAGATGCCTATAACTATATAGATATATAATTAATTAATTAATTATATTCATATATCTAGAGGTAGAATTTTACAAGAATTTAGATAATAATTTACAACCTTATACTATATTAAATTATAAAATAATTATTATAAAACTAATCTAACTTTTTACTAATATTGATAAATAAATAATTTTGTGGCTTGATATTCTTGGTCTGATTTGTCTTTATATAGGCTCTCAGATGGCAATGGTGTTTTTGATATTTTTTAATTAGTTAGATAAAATTAATATATAATTTTTTTAATATAATTAGTTTAAGAGATCTAAAATTTTCTTTTAGATCTGTTTTTGAATATTTTTATATTAAAAAATTAAGTTATCTAATCTAGATTCTTTATTTTATATATTAAAAGTAATAAATTCTTTAATTAAAGCATCTTGTCATGGTGCCTTATATAATATAGAGTGATAATGTTATCAATATATATTATAAGAATTAAATATCTATTTAGAAATAGGCAGGGATTCTTAGAAATTATTTTTAGCCTTAAATATTTAAGAATTTAACTAATATTCCTTTTTTATAAAAATAATGCTTATCTTAGACCATAAAGTGCTTTGTATAATCTTAGTATTTTAAACTTAGGCCTATATTTAGATAATTAAGAAACATAAATAATCTTATTAATAAAACTATTAAAAAAAGTATTTACTATATTTAATTAAACTAATTTCAGGTCAAAAGCTATAGTTAATATTATAATTCTTTTTAGAATTCTAATAATTAAAGTAGTTATCCTAGTTTCTAAACTACTAATTAGTTATAGATCACCTCATATATAGATTCTTATTTTAAATTTTGATAGAAATTCTTGATTATTAAATTTATATTTAAAAACCTATTTCAGTGGTAGGATTTCTGTTTGATTAATAAAACTTTTTAAAACTAGGGTTTATATGTTTATGAGATTTAGCTACTAATATTTAATATTATATACTTTTATCTATTTATTTTTAAATAGATGTTTTAGCACTTTTATCTAGTTTGATAATTTAGAAAATAGGTTATTTTTATATAATTTTTTAATATTTTATAGACCTATTAAGAATACTTGGAAAAATAGCTTAAAATCATTATTCTCAGAATTCTTAGTAAATAAAGTAAAATTTTTTTATTTTTTAGAATTATCTAAATTAGATAATTCTAATCTATCTTTTTTTTAACTAATTATAGAGTTTGATTAATAATAGTTTTTTTTATATTTATTAAAATTGAACTAGCTATTATCTATAACTACATAAAACAGTGAATCAGGTTCTAAAGTAGTAAACATATCTGGTTAATTATTTAATATTTGGTTTGAATGGCTGAGATTGTTGCTTGTCTTATTTTAAACTGATTTTGTTTCTGAACTAGAAATGGATTGGGTGTTAGATAGTAATTCAACTCATAATTTATAACCAAATCTTTTACAATCAAATTTATTAGAATCAGAAATAGAGATAGGACTATTAAATAGATCTATATTTTTAAAATTTAGTCCTATATTTATAAAATTAATAATTTTATTAAATTTTAATTAATTTAAAGCTTTAAGATCATGTCCTAGATCTTTATTATAAAAATAATCTATTTAACCAAGCTCTTGATTATATATTTTTAGTTTATCAAAAATATAATCTCAAGCAGAAATAACCTTTTTTCTAAAAGAAATCCAGATTTTCTAAATATTTAAAATAATATATCCTACTAGATAGCTAATTAAAGCTCTTAGCTTAAGCTTTTCAAGTCTTGATATACTAATAATTTAGGTATAGACTCTAGAGTCATATCTCTTTAGATTAAAAAGATCTAGTTTAAAAAATATATATTCTAGTTTTTTAAATAAAATCTTATACAGGACTTCATATAAAGTTTTTTATTAAAATTATTTATTAGAAGTTTAATTTAGTATATAAATAATTATATTTACTATTTTAAATTATAAATAATAGGGTAGACCTAAATTAACTATTAAAACCCATATTTTCTATGTAATTAACACTTCTAATTTTTCTAAATAGGAATCCTGCTCTGGTTGTTTTATAAAGCTTTGATTAATAATAATCTTATCAGATCTGCAGATTTTATAGAAATTATTAAGATTTTTGTCTTAGTTAGAATAGAATCTTTTAGAATTAATTTTAAATTAATTTTTAATTAAATTCAGTATTAAAGTCAATAATTTAAAAGCTTGATCTTTTGATTTTAAAAATTTTTTAAGATGATATCTTAAATAGAAATATAAATAACTAATATATTTCATATTCCTGATCCCCTTTTTCAAATGAATTAAATCCCAATGCATGATTTTAAATAGTGTAGATCCTTGATTTATTGGTTTTCTAGAAATTTGTCTTTTTGAGTTTAATATTTGACAAGTAAGGTATTACTTAAATTTAAATTTATTAATTACTAATTTAAATTTAATATTATTAATTACTTGATTTAAATATTATATAATCTCTTATTTTACATGTTCTAATCAATAATACCATAATTCTGGTGAAGCTTTTGATATGATTAGTTTATTAGATTTTAGAACAAATAAATAAAACTTAAATAATTTATTTTAAATTAAGATTATTAAGCTTTTTATATAAATAAGATTTTATATTCTATTTAATTAATAAATTTTTATATTTTTTTTTTAATTTCACAAATTAGCTTTTAGTCTAAAGTTTTTAAATATAAAATTTTATAATTTATAAATAATTTTACATCCTTAACTTTAGAGGATGATATAATATTAATATAGAAGTTGAGTATATAGACACAATTTTTTAAACTTAAAGATAATATTTTATATGTATTTAAGGGTGTAAATTCGGCTATGCCAAAGCCTAGAATTTTTGAATAAGTATTATCTATATAAATTATTAATAAGCTTGACATATAATCTAAAATATAATAGACTATTGTAAATATAGATATTTAAAATAATATTATAGACTTATATAGATCTAGGGTAAAGCCCTTAATCTAAATTAGTAAAGTAGTTGATCCAAGCAATTAATATAACCATTTTAGACTTTTCAGTATCAGATAATTAAAACTCTTAAATAGCCCTATTATATACCTATTTAAATTTGGGATTCTACTTGGACTTTTCAAAGCATTCTAAGGTGTCTAGATTAGGTGTTCAATTCTTTATTTTTTTTAATACTAAATTTATATAAAAGCAGTCTTTGAACCAATGATTCCCTTCATCTGGCTCAGATTGACAGGGACAATTAGTCTGTTTAAAACTATTTTGAACTTGCCTTGATTTTGATATGTTTTTTAAAGTTGCATGTGCAATCCTTGATTAGTTGGCTGATTGATTGGCTGATTTTTTCATAGGATTTACCTTGATATAATTATATAATTATTTAATTATATTAAAAAATAATAGAGTTAATTTATTATTCTTAGATCTTTCAGTCAATTTATCTTGCCATAATATTGAAAAGTATGATTAAAGCCCTGAAATAGCTTTAAGAAAGTTATATAAAACTTTAATTAATAAATTAACTTTACTAATTTGAAGTTCTGATGCTTTGGAGTATAGATTCTCCTACATAGAGATATAGGTCTCTATAGGGTATTTGGTTGCCTAACCCCTAAGATCATGATATCGGCGAATTATATTGCGTTTTTGGGATTTTGTTGATGGTGTTAATTTTTATATAAGGATTTTTAGTTGTGGATAAACAGTTCTAACTAATAAAATTACTTATTTATTTAAATAAAAAATAAAGGTCTGAATAATTATAATAATAAAAATTAAATTTTTAGTTATATAATCATATTTTTTTATTCTGAACTAATAATCTCTTTGGCAATCTCTTATAAGCTCTCTTTTATTTAAGATTAAAACTAAAATAGAAGTAGTCTCTTCCCTAATATTCTTAATTTTTGAATACACAGGCTTGATAGGTAAATTAGATTTGATAAAAAAATTAAAATTAATAAAATTCTAAATTTTTTTATTTTTTATAATAATCTTGATTAAATTAAACTAAATAAGCTAATTACTAGATCTACTTAAAACTATAGTAATTTTTTAATTAGACATGATATAGATTAAGATAATAGAATTAGATAGTTTAATAATAATTAATAAAATAAGAAATCTAGGCTTATAATTAATAAAAAGTCTAGATAAGATATATCTAAATTTCTAGAGATATATAGTTAAAAGAATTATTAATTAAAAAAAAAGATAAAATATAGATAAAATTAAAATTACCATTAAAAAAATAAGATTAAATAAGATTCTTAAGACTAGATAGATTAATTAAATAGATATAATAAATAAATAAATAAAATTAATAAAATTAACTATAAATTAATCTAAATAATTGAATCAGAATAATCTAATCTTTAGAACATCTGGGAATTGTAGATTTATTTATATTAAATAATAATAAATCTAATATCTAGATCATGTGATCAGTATAACATCATGTTTATACAATGGAATTGCATAGAATCGTATAGAAATTCATAAATCATAAAAAATAAAAGAATAAAATAGATTAATACAGTTGTATAGATCATGTATAGAATGATTAAGAATATGATATCATCACATGATGTTGGATCACGTGATATTATTTCCGACAGTTTGATATATCATATATGCTGATTGGCCTAGGAAAATCGTGCGATTTGGATGATTGTAAGTGATTTGAATACCAAGGATCTTCGAGATATTCGTTAGATCCTTGATTCTAAATTGCGGTGTGAACTTCTTAAACTTTTAAATTTCCCGCACTTATAAGCCTGGTTTTCTCATTCTATTAATTATTATCAAACTATCTGATTCTATTACCTCAACCTATACCATGTCCAATCAAAAGATCACTACAGTCTTAAGTGGATCTAGTGATTGGCTTATCTGATTTAATTCAATCAGGATCATTATAAAAAATAAAAAGATTTAGAATTTTATTAATCCTAATCTTCCTACTAAACCTGATTTACCTATCAAGCCTGTGTATCCAAAAATCAAGGATATTAGAAAAAAGACTACTTTTATTTTAGTTCTAACCTTTAATAAAAAAGAGCTTCTAAGAGATTGCCAAAGAGACTATGAGTTCAGAATAAAAGAATATGATTATATAACTAAGGGCTTAACTCTTATTATTATGATTATTCAAAACTCTATCTCTTATTTAAATAAATAAGTGATTTTACTGGCTAGAACTATCTATTAGTAATTGAAAATTCTTATATAGAAATTAACACCGTCAACAGAATCCCGAAAACGCAATATAATTCGCCGATATCATGATCTTAGGAGTCAGACAATCAAATACTCTATAGAGACCTATATCTCTATGTGGGAGAATCTATATTCCAAAAGTATCAAAACTTTAAATTAGTGAAGTTAATCTATTAATCAAAGCTTTATATAACTTTCTTGAAGCTATTTTAGGGCTTTAACCATACTTTTCAACACTATGGCAAGATAAATTGACTGAAAAATCTAAGAATAATGAATCAACTCTATTATTTTTTGATGTGATTAAATAACTATATGATCATATCAAGCTAAATCCTATGAAAAAATCAGCCAATTAATTAGCCAACTAATCAAGGATTGCACATGCAACTCTAAAAGGTATATCAAAATCAGGGCAAGTTTAAAATAGCTTTAAAAAGGCTAATTGTCCCTACTAATCTGAGCTAGATGAAGAGAATCATTAGTTTAAAGACTACTTTTATATAAATCTAGTATTGAAGAAACTAAAGAATTGGACATCTAATCTAGATATCTTAGAATACTTTTAAAAAGGTTAAGTAGAATCCTAAATTTAAATAGGTATATGATAGAGCTATTTAAAAGTTTTAATTATCTAATACTGAAAAGTCTAAAGTGACTATGTTAGTTTCTTGGATCAACTGTTTTACTGATTTAGATCAAGGGCTTTACCCTAGATCTACATGGGTTTATGATACTATTTTAAATACCTATATTTACAATAATCTATTATATTTTAGATTATATAAGTCAAGCTCATCAATAGTCTATATAGATAATACTTATTTAAAAATTCTAGACTTTGACACAGCCGAATTTACACCTATAAATACATATGGAACTGGCACTATTTTTAAGCTTAAAAATTGTGCCTATGTGCCTAATTTTTATATTAATATTATATCATCCTCTAAAGCTAAGGATGTAGAATTATTTATAAATTATAAAGCTTTATATCTAGAAACTCTAGACCAAAAGTTAATTTATAAAATTAAGAAAAAACATAGAATCCTATTAATTAAATAAAATACAAAAATTTATTTATATAAAAAGTTTAATAACCTTAGTCTAGAGCAAACTACCAAGTCTTATTCATTTACTCTAAAATCTGATTAACCAATTATATCAAAAGCTTCACCGGAATTATGGCATTATCGATTAGGACATGCAAGACAAGAGACTATATAATATCTAAATTAGGCAGCCAATGGTGTTAAATTTAAATCAGTAATTGATAAATTTAAATTTAAGCAATGCCCTACCTGCCAAACATCAAACTCAAAAAGACAAATTTCCAGAAGACCAATAAATCAAGGATCTACATTATTTAAAACCATGCATTGAGATTTAATTCATTTAAAAAAGAGGATCAGAAATATAAAATATATTAGTTATTTATATTGTCCCTATTCAAAATATCATCTTGAGAAATCCCTAAAATCAAAAGATCAAGCTTTTAAATTATTAATTTTAATATTGAATTTAATTAAAAATTAATTTAAAATCAGTCCTAAAAGATTCTATTCTGACCAAGACAAAAAAAATCTCAATGATTTTTATAAAATCTGCAGATCTGATGAGATTATTATTAATTAAAGCCCTACAGGGCAACCAGAGCAGAATCCCTATTTAGAAAGATCAGGAGTGTTAATTACACAGAAAATATAGTTTTTAATAATTAATTTAGATCTACCCTATTATCTATGACTTGAAGTAGCAAATACAATTATTTATATTCTAAATCAAACTCCTAACAGGCAACTTCAATAGAGAACTTCATATAAAGTCTTGTATAAGGCTCTATCTAAGAAGTTA
>ML732326.1:0-56137 GCA_009176345.1 Aspergillus leporis | reverse complement strand
CTCTATCTTCATCTTATCTTATCTTTTTTGATCAATAATTCCCCTGACTACATGCCTCTGGAAATCTAGATATATCTTACCTAGATTTTCCGTCACAAATGTCTAAAGTGTATATAATCTAAGCCACTGATTAAGATAGTTTAAAATATATCTTTAACGCCTATTTTACTACATCCCAAACTACTCAGCGCCGGCTTGAAAAGCTAGTTAAAAAAGATTATTGTACTATTTTTTAATTCTTCCATCCAATATAAAGCTCTTGATTACCCTTAATTACTGGACTTTGCCATTCTAACAAGTTTTTAGGGCTATTACAGGCTATTTTATTAATTAGAATTAGAATTATTATAAAAAAATTTTAATCTCAGCTAATTTACACAACTTATATAGGGTTTAATCTAAGTAAAGTGCCTGTTAAGCTTTTTTCAAAAGCATGATATTACTAATAGGGTGTTCTTGGTTATATTTAATAATACATCAAACAATATCATCCTAGTACAGAGCCTTCGGGAATCTATTGAATTTTTTGGAATTATTAAATAGCCTAGTTATTATTTGACTTCATGTTTAGCTTATGTGATCTAGTTAAGTCTTTGTAAGCTACTAGGATCTATGAAAACTAATCTATGGAATAACATCATAGACAGAGCTTTTACTAATATATAGGCTCAAGCTTGATCGCTTTGTGTAACCCCAACTAGTAAGGACTGTTTAAGTTTCTATTAAAATAAGTTTTATTTTATTTATTTTATAGATTCATGGTCTTAATATTTTATCAACACGAGCTCTCCAGTATTATAAATTATGTCTTAAACTTAAATTAAAACTTAACTTAATACAAGATATCTAAATTTGTTTAAATTTAATATTTTATTTTGTTATACTAAACATCCAAGCACATTCTTTGACAAGTATTATGACATGAATAAACATCCTCGGTTTAGGCTTGATAAGATGGAATAATAATAAATTAATTATTTTGTATATCACAGAGCTATTTTGTAAGCTTATCACCAGTCTTCTTTAAATATAAAATATCACTGTGTACAATATCTTCCAAGTTTATAATACGCTTCTTGAACATCTTGAGAGGTTAATCATGTGGCTTACACCAAAGACAATATTTTAAAATGTAATAATACTTGATGTTCTTTATGCTAGGAAAGATAAACTCTTAGTATATATTATATTAAAATTAAAATTTTTTTATAATAGTTTCTATGTAATTAAAATAGTCTTTAATATTATAATATAAATTAAATTTTTGTACGCACCTAGGGTAAGTCTAAAAATAATTTAAATTACATATATATTTTAAAAACTTACTGTTACGGATCATTACTAGGTCACATGATCGTACCCTTGGGCCAAAAAGACCACGATGTGTCACGGTGTGTCTGCGGGCCTACCTACCTGCCTGTCTGAATCTTGGATAAGCTTATATATGTGACTGCAGTACAAAGCCTTCGGCTTTGTATCCTAGTCTTTTGCCGATGGCGCAACGGTTTAAGCTTCTGAATGCGCCCAGAGGGCACACCGTGACACTATGACGGCTGACATGCCTATGACCAAGAGCGCACATAGTTGACTTAACCGTAACATATCACCTGCAGCCTATCAGAATGTCCGCGTATAACAGGTGCAGCTTTAGCAGTATCACTATTAACACTACTTCCTTCCTGGTTGTTATTTAAGATATAACCTATGTGCCCAGGGCATTTTCCAATCTTGTCTGTAGAACAACTACACAGGGCTCGTCTTCAGAGCAAATGTCATCACCAGTCAACGCTCCAGTATCGGGCCAAATTTTGATAGATACATTTGGCCGATGCTCATTGCACAAATTCTTGCCAATAGCAGCCACCCGTGCAGCTTGTGAGCGGCTCCCGCACTCGAGTACCACCAGCTTTGCCTGAATGGTAAATGATAGTTGAATGATATGATAGTAGAAAAGATCTTCAGGTTTATCAATTCCCAGTACCACGTCAGCAACGCCGAGCGGAGGAACCAATGCAAGCTTAGGTTCAAAAATCCGAACACTACGAGAGGTAGTGCCATCCCAAAATGATTCAGGGGATATATAAGGCGGGTTCGAGATGAGTACGTCACAATGTGGCTCTGCATCGAAAGGAAGCCTTTGAAAATCGCGCAGCACCTCCTTCACCACAGGCACCTTACCGCCACTATGGGCTAGAACGTTGCCTCTGCGAAAAGTAACTTCAGTTGCAGCACGATTCGAAAGCAAACCCAGCTGAATGTTGTGCTTGAGGTTCTTCTTGGCTAGTCCAATAGCCATAGGGCTGATATCAAGCCCAAGAATTGAGAGCCGATCAATATAAGATGCAAGGAGCGCGTGCAAAAGTAGCGCTATGCAGCCACTACCTGTACAGATATCTACTATTCGCAAGCAGCGCGCCTGTTGTCCGCCTACACGGCGTTCGTGTCCTCGAATATTGTCCAATATCAAATTAGCAGTATGTATAGTGAAAGCCTCTGTTTCTGCCCTGTTTCGGATGGATAGGAGGATTAGACATCGTGGATTTTGTTTGTAAGGGGGCGTCCAGAGAATAAAATAGGTAGTAGGGTGTACCTTGGAATCAATACCCCCTTTTCACATAGTATCTCGAGGTCGCCGAAGGGTTGATCACCAAGGATATACTGAAGCGGCACCCCTTTCGATCGGGCATGGCACATTGACCGAAGTAGCCTTCGCCACCCGAAGGGTGAGTACGCAGACCGCGCATCTTTCTTGGACGAAACCAGGTAATTAGCCCTTTCATGTAGCCAGCGAAGTTCAATCTTTGCAGAATCATGTGAGCGGCATTCTCGGAGAAGTAGTGGGAGGAGGGGGTGTTGCTTATATGCCCTGAGGACCGCTGTATTCGAGATACGTGGCATTGGAACAGTGCTGGTCGTCGAGCCGCGCGGTTGTGGTTTGTTGACAATATTCTAAATCTCCGGGGTCGGAAGGTAGTGAAGGGACTTCCGGGAACAATTGGGAAGTGGGGAAAGGGAAGAAAGCATGCACGCCGAGTTTCCTGAGAGCCGACCTGACATAGGAGTTTGTGACAGATTTTGATTGGGATATAGTTAAAGGCAGCCCGGAGTAACATTTATGTAGTAAAATAGTATCTATAGAAGTTCGGTGTATGTGTCAAAGAATAGGTACCCATGATCAACTTCCCTTGCTCTATGACAGCGCAATGAGAACACTCATCGATCTCATCGCTAGAATCCATAATTGAGAATAATCTGAATGCAATATGAAGGAAACGGTGAAAAGGACGGAAGGCAAAAGACAAAGAGACACAGAAAGATAAATCTTGGGTATCAGCAAAACATGTCGTCAAGAGACTAAGTGGGCAGAACATAAGCAAAATGAGAGAGAAAGAGATGGACTAGTGAATATTCAACATATATCAGAAAGCTAGAATATATCCAAATGCTGCAGCGCCAAAAATTAAGTGCGTTGGAAGATCTGTTGGCACCGCGGGTGCTGCAGCGCCGCCAGTACTTGTTGTCGATGGCAATTCAGTGAAAGACTCACCTGTTGGACCCCCAACCCTGGCTCCGGACCCATCGGCCACAACAGATGTGACAGGATTCGAAACCTGTGTGGCCCCCGGAACAGAGCTACCACCTGTTCCAATTTCTAGGATGTTATCCTCAGTAGAGTTGAAATTGGTGTTGGCGAGGGAGATTTCATTGTTGGATAGATCATACACAACATATGCACTGCGTAGAAATGTATCCCCCAGGACAGCAGTACTATCTCCAGCTGGAACTATCCCAAAAATGCATGCACGTGCACCATTCCGGAACCGTAGATCACCTGCACTCAGGACGAGTTCATCAATTCCAACAGTTATAGTAGGTGACGAAAAAGTGTAGGTTAAGTTGATATTTTGTTGGGCCAAGCTGCATGGTACATAGCCAACACCACTGGAGGATTCATAGATGACACTAAAATCATCATAGATACTTTGCACAATGGTATTCGGAAGATAGGTCAGAGAACTCCCCGAATCGAGAAGGACTGCGGCTGGAAGTGCACCGGAAGAAGAGTAGTTGCGATGACTTGAAGGCGAGTTCAATGAAATATCGGTAAGTGCAATTATGAATTCTGAATAAACACCATTGACTGTCTGAATGGGTAAGGTTTGTAATTCACCGTGGTACTTCCCCGTGTTTACGCCTCCAAATAAGATCGAACCTGTATCTGCCCCTAGGTCATTTAGCCAAAGGCTATAAGCATTTGACCTGATTAGTCCATTTTTGACCATAGCTTGAGGGAGATTTGCGTAAGCGCTTTTACCAAGCCGGCCAACCTGGACTTCGTTCGTGGTATACCCGATGCCCAAAACACCCTCTAAAGTCGGACAAGTGTCAGCCAACAGCACGCATTAAGCATAATATTACCAGCAAATACGCTTTCAACCTACCGGCAGAGCTAGACGAATAGCCCACCCCAAACTGGAAGTCCTTGACAGCCGTATCTCCAATGTGGATGGTGTCAGTCACGTAGTCACCGGCAGCCCCAGTTCCGTCCGCATACGATATGTTGAAGTCAGAAGATACAAATGCATATGACGAAGATGAGGTTGGGTCGTAGGGCCCCGAGACATTGCAAGGATTGTCGCTAGATAAGCAGAGAGTCGAATTCACTGCATTGCACCAGAGGTCGCTGCTCCCCGTGTCAAGAACTAGGCGTAGGTTTTGCCCTGGTGTACCAAGTGTTATGTTGCAGAAATACAATGTTTCCTAAGTGGCAAGTAAGCAGCTACACCTCGGATTGGGCAAGACCCGCCAGCATACCTCGTTGTCAAGACTTTGGCCAATAGTTTTGTCTCGTTTTCGTCTCATCCGATCTCTAACCACAGGATCGGCGACATCTCTCCGCTTGATACCCAGAGACACAACAGCAGGGACGTCTCTTTTGTGGAGCGTCAGCGCTGCTATCCCTTGGTAACCAAGAGAAGCAACAAGTAGGACAAGCCAATTGTTTCGCATCGTGCGTTTCTCGCTTTCCTCCTTGGAGGCTCTAAGTTATTGAATCCTCGGGAGATTTGAACTTGTGGACTAGGCAGAAGATTCACCAAAGTCAGCCAAATAAGGCCTATGGCAAATAAGCACGAGGCTGTTTAGACCTAGTGTACCTTGAGCGCCGGCCTTATTTTGGAGGAAGCTGGGGAGGCGAAGGTCGAGAGTGCTTGTGAAAGCCAAGGTCAAGTTGACAACATCGATGATCCGGAGGGGAGCATCTATATGCGATGCTATCCTTGATAGGGGGCATGGCTGCCCTCTTGTATGGGAACGGGGCAGGTACTAATTTTTTGGGTCTGATGTCGTACGCTGCATCCGGGCTTGTAGCTCAAGCGGGCTGATTGCTTGACTACAGATCTCGGAAGCCTCCACTCAGACCGCCTCGGCAAAGTCGGCTGTGGGGCTCAATGGCCAATAGGCAACCCGAATGCTGGCAAGCTGCTTGCAGTCGTCATCAGAATCATCATCATCGACGACAACGTTACTAGTTAAGTACTCCGCTATCTCCGCTATCTAGTGCTTAGGCACTCTGTCTATACTACAAAATCTGCAAGTGTACCAATCACTATCATTGTCATCGCTACATTATCCTAAAACAAATGTAACTGTAAATTATTGGCAAGTCACTCCAATTGCATTACGTAGAATGCCTCACGGTAAACTAACCTCTTTTAACATTGCGTTGCCTTTCCGTACCGTTCTGATGGTTCTTTCAGAAGATCGGCTGGATCGGAGGCACTAGTTCAAAAAAAAGTTTATTCGGAGGGTCCGGCCGGCTTCTTAACACCTGCTGTCCTGTCGTATTAATGGTAGACACTTGGTCCTAAGTTCTAGCCCTCTCTTGCAACCTGGACCATAGATGTTATGTAGATATCATCCGCATCCATCTACCGCATCATGTACCATGTTGTTATATTGCCTAGTTTAGGCAACAGCGAATGAGGAGGTCCTGACGTAGTTCACAACAAATGCATGCCATGAATATGGCTGTGCTCAAGTCAAGAACCATAACTGGGCATCGATCATTTCACTGCCACAGTTATTTCTCCATACGGCGAAAGAGGGTCAAATCGGACTCTTCACATCTTACAGCGATGCTGTATCTTTCTTACCCACCCACTACTTGATATGTTCCAAAGTTAGGTGATCATAGAGGATAGTGCATAATAACAACCAGGGTTAATGGGTGTAAAATTAAGGCTGAGAGTGCCTGGATGAACAGCTATGATACAATATATATACACGTATAGCATGCAAAGCATAAACCAAGGACCAACGTAACGTTGATTCTATGGCAATGTTTACCCATAGTGGCCGCATACTAAGCACCGGTTACTAACAGCCATAGATGCATGTATGCCCCGACAGTGTGTAAGAATAGCCTTCACAGTCCCATAGCTTCTCTTAGTTGCTTCATGGTCACATCGGCATTGGCACGTGCAGCTTGAGCACCCTGCTCTGCGACAGTATCTAGATAACCAGAATTATCCCCTATTAGTGAATAGTACTGCTCTCTTATCCCTTCCAGGTGATCAGAGATTCGGCCTGCTAGGTGTTCCTTTAAAGCTCGAAGGGTTGACGACTCGTACTCCAGAGCCAACTCGTCGCATGATCTTCCGTCAAAGTGGCTTAGAATTTCTATAAGGTTAGACACCCCCGGCCGGCGGACGGGGTCATAGGTTATGCTAGCATCCGAATCAGTTAGAGCAACCCTGACCTTCTTAAGAATATCTTCAGGCGAGTCAGTGAGGACGATCCTCGATCGGTCGTCGGAATGAGACTTGGACATTTTCAATGTAGGTTCTTTGAGAGACATAACTCGTTTCGCAGGTGCTGATGGCAGACATCAGTCAGTTTCATCTCTCAGATCAGCCCCAGGCCAGAGAACGGAATGCTTACCAATAACTGCCTCTGGAGAAGGGAAGATGAGGCCGTATAGATGATTGAAGCTATTAGCAGTATATCTAGAAAACTCAAGATGCTGTCTTTGGTCCTCTCCAACGGGAACGTGAGTAGCTCTAACCCGTGTCAGCCTAAGTCTCACTCCTCATGGTTGGTTAGCAAACCTGTGTACTAGGATGTCCGCCGCTTGCAGTACAGGGTATGAGAATAAGCCGAGCCGTAATTTGGACCTCGCAGCCGAATGCTCCAAGCTCGCGTTCTCCGGTAGCTGTAATTTGCTCTGAATGGAGTCAACCTCAACGCTCGTCTCTGATCTCCGTTTGTCTCCCAACATATTTCGCATCTCGATTCACAATGTCCGTCATCGCTTACCTTCCACTGAGTCATCCGTGATAAATATCCCATAGAGGCTACTGTGCTTAGGATCCAATACAATTCAGCGTGAGCAGGAACCTGGAGATGGTTAGTAGATGAGCTTGACTTAAAAGAGTAAACCACCGGACTTCAATGACACACCACGTACAGCCGACTGATAAAAAATGGTTGAGCGATCGGGACTCAAGCCAACAGCGAGCAATGTCGCAAATGATTCCTTCCTCCACTTCTTCAATTGGTGAGTATTTTGTGGTACAGTTAGGGCATGCAGGTCAACGATAGAGTAGAATAATTTAGTCCCCTCAGTTGCGTCATTTTGCAGCCTGACCCATTCACGCAAGGCACCCAGATAATTTCCTAAATGTGGCACACCTGTTGGCTGGATCCCAGAAAATACAGTCTGATTAGACGTTGTCGATGGTGACTGTCCTGTGAGTGAGCTCCCCCATTTTTGGAGATAACTTTCCATATTCCATCTACTATCCCGCGACCGCAAAAGGGCATTTGTTGCTCTACAATGCCTTGCAGCGTGTGGTGCATAGCGACTGACATGCATGTCTAAGTAAATCATAAACTGAAGAGGGTAGAGAATAGGTTTGAGACATCGGCGTGAACGGAGCACCAGTCTGAAAGTCCATTGTCACACACACGTGACTTTTATCAGTTTAGTATGCAAAAAGACATGGTGAGACTGAACTTTGCGTCCGCTGTCTACTGATACAACTAGACGATGAATATAGTTATAGCTTGAAGGTCTAGTATTACCATTCGTCTCCGACTCTTTATCTTATGAGTAATGATGAAAATAAAAATACAGAAATGTGCCCACTCGATGTGGGAAAATATATAGGTTATTAACCAGTCAGCAGCATTCAGCCTTTGCGGACGTCAGTTAACGGGCTTCTATGCTTAGTACGTCGCATGTCGCCCAGAATGTCAGATTTTGAACTTTGCGCGCCTTCGCACTTCCGCTGACCAAATTGGGATAAGTGTGACTTGAGGGACTTCTCAACCCCGGGAAGTACTTTGTCCATATTTTTGGCGACGTCTGCAAGATGTGTTAGTTAGCATCCCTCAGGGATAAGAAGAATAGAATGAATGCGAAGAGAAAATGGGTACTGTACCAAGACTTTCGTGTTCCCAAATATTAGCCTTCATACCCACTCCATAGAAAGCATGCTTTCGTATGAAGGCCAACCACGTCTGTACAGCTTGAGGATTACCATCCTTAATTTGGATCAGGCGACGAAGAGTGATTCTTTCAAAATTCTCTTGGCTTTTCTTATGTACGAAATTGCTTCGAGGGAATGTCCAACGTTCGACAATCCGTGGCAGAGGTACAGGGCCAGAGACAGGAAGCTTCAAGTAATAAGCGGCACGCACGGCGAAATCAGCGAAGAACTCCACATTTCGAACACTATATGATCGTAGTTGAAGATCGCAAACCGGCAGTCCGTATTCGGCCTTCCGTCGAAGCGGCCGTAAATACACCGCTTGCACGCTTCGAGGTAGTCGGGCCATATGGTTGATACTGTCTAGGCGCTCGGCCCTGTTGCAGGAGTAAGCGAGCCCCTCCCATAACAATTACTTATTGAGCAGGGATCGAAATGACTGACCAGTTCTTCGCACGCGATTGTTCGGTATCCGTTGGGCTGCGAACACTCGGAAGTCAGCCAAGGCTCATGTCAGATGGTTGCACGGGAGTCTCTAACAGCGCTGGTCTCTCGACGTTACCCTGAGATACATCGGAACTCGATTTAGTGGCGATATCGGGGTTGTTTGCTGAAGCGATGCTGCGAGCGGACACAGCGAACTATTCCGAGAGTTAGCATGGGATTTCCATTTTGGCATGAGAATGGATGTAGCAATACCAGTGGTTGCCTGCCAAATCTGGCCAGCAGACGGGAATTGAAGGCCAAAGACATATCTAGAGCATCAAATACGAGGCAGAGTATTGGACGGTTATAAAAGCTGGGGTGGCGCAATGCCAGAAAAAATACTGTTACAATATGTCTTTTTGTGTAGCCTGTACCATCGTTGGCTCTTCTCTTTTTTTTGGAGAACTGGGGGTTCGAAGTTGATTAGCGCGTTCACTTACCGCCTTCCTTCTTATAGTGCCTTATATGTACAAATATATATGCCTCAGGCAGTGTAAGCATCTGAAGTTGCCGAGGTGGGAAGTATTGAAAAGGGAGAGCGGAAATTTATTTGGAATGAAAAACAACTATTACCAATTGGTGTACCTTCAGTTGCTGTTTCATCGGCAACATTTTCCCGCTTGCAAGTTAGATTGATAGGTATATTGCCATTTTTCCACCCTGGCCTCAGCTTGGAAAAGACTCGGTGTAAAATTGGACCTGCTGCCTTTTATCAAGAATGTCTTCATTAGCAGGGGACCTCTCCTCTTCCGACCCAGTCCGCGAGGCGTTTACGTTTCTGAGGGAACATTTACCGGTCTCTCTACAGAAACCTCAGGTTGCAATTGTGTGTGGCTCTGGTCTGGGAGGACTCGCAAGCACTATCTGTGATAAGCCACGGGCAGAGTTTGACTACTCATCTATACCTCATTTCCCACGTCTTACAGGTAAGCAGAAAGTATGCCTTACTTTGCAGCCGAGAACCCTCTACTCACCTATAAGTGCCTGGGCATGCGGGGAAACTTGTCTTCGGGCTCTTGGATGAACAGGTACCGGCTGTTCTGATGGTCGGACGTGCCCAGTGAGTTGCCTGAAAATACGGAGTACAGACAAGAGACATTGGCCAGCTGACAAATGTGCGCTTTGAAGTTACTACGAGGGTCATTCCATCGATCAAGTGACATTCCCTATTCGAGTTTTCAAACTCCTGGGAATAGATACCCTAGTGTGTAAGTGTGCATTCGCATTCCCATTTGACATGAGCGACTTTATTAATAACATTATCAATCAGTGACCAATGCCGCCGGGGGCCTGAATTCAGAATACGCAGTGGGCGACATTGTCCTATTAAATGATGTGAGTTCATTATTACTTTCGCCTGAGGCTTTGTCCTTCATAACACCTGATAATGGCATATAGCATATTTTTCTGGCTGGTTTAGCAGGAACTCATCCACTGCGAGGACCGAACGCGGAAGAATTTGGTCCTCGTTTTCCTCCCTTGTCCGATGCTTACGACCTCGAACTCCGTCGTCATGTGCATAGAGCCTGGAAAGAGGTAATGCATGCAGAAAGTCAAAGAAGACTGCATGAAGGAGTATATGCTTTCGTTGGAGGACCCAGGTGAGTAACATAGCTGCACCACCATAAAGTGTGCTTCGCTGAAGAAGGCAGTTACGAAACCAGGGCTGAATGTCGCATGCTCCATCAACTCGGTGCAGACGTAGTTGGGATGTCAACTGTACCGGAGAACGTCGTCGCTAGACACTGTGGCATCAGAGTCTTGGCACTGAGTTTGGTAACGAACAGTGCAGTCCTCTCACCCGTTCCTCGTGGAGATGACCTTCTTTTACAGGAGAAAGGCGTGGAAGAGTTAGATGCTATCTTGCAAAAGGGTAAGGCAAACCACGAAGAAGTCCTCGAGGCCGGACGTTCTGCGGCCATTGACATGCAGGTTTGCACCCCAGCGATCCCCCCTTTATCTGGATTGGAAGTAACGTCGAATGCAGAAGCTTGTTGTACAAGCGGTCTTGAACACTTCGAAAAACGATTAGTATGTGCGAGAGCGCACTTGGTAATGGAACAAGACAGCAAAAAATGCTTGGTCTCTGCCAATATCGTGAACTGTTTTAGCAGCCAGGTCTCAAAAATCATGGTAACGCTCATGCTCAATGATATTATTCCTTGTAGTTTTACGGCTTGGCGAGCCAATTTTGTATGAGCAGACCAGGTTGTTTCACTTGCCTTTGGCTCTTCTCTTGGCTTGCAGATTCTTGTAAAATGACTTTTTGCCACTCTGCTTGCTGGTCTGGATGTCTCTGTATTTAGACTCGAAACGCCTGGTTTCCCGTTCTTGTGATATGACTTCTTCGACAAATGTTTTCTTGCGATCTTTCCTGGCAATACGACCACTGAAAAACTCTGTTGGGCCTTCGATGATAGTCCCCACCTGGGAGTATTTAGGGGGATATGCTTTGCCATTCTCTTTTTTGTAATGTCTCTTGGGGTCGAGTACAGAACGCATTCTGAGAAGTTGCAGATCCCTTTTGAGTTCTGGTGTTAATTCGGTCTCCGGGAGGTCAAACCAATCGCTGCCCGCCGTGGCTTTATCCTACATAGGAATATTGTCAGCTCCAAATCCGCCTTGAACAGTTCCAAAAGGGAGAATTTTGATGAGAATGCTCAGAGTAACTATGAAAATATATGCTCTCATTGGCACAGCGCAGCCCAGTACGGGCTGTTGAAGCTGTATCAAGGGCTTTTGCGAAGGGATAATTTTCCTCATGGCAAAAGAAAAAGAAAAAGGGACTAAAAATGTGTTGTTCAATGTCTTACCTTATTCGATCTCGAACCTTTTGTTCGTTTAGGTTCCGTGAAGCCGATACCATTAGATGCATCTCGATCTTGAAAATGGTTTAGAATGCGTTTGGTATCAACTACCGCGACATCATCTTTCTGAACGAGGTAGGGTTGCAGAGAACAATCCGAGGACAGTCTAGGGATGCTGTCAAATGTTAGCCCTCTTTTAACCCACGGACAGAAATAGATAAATGAAAAAATTGAGCATCTCGTCGGACTCTGAAGATCATGATTTACGTACCCTAGGGAAGTATGCTGAGGTTGACCCCTAGATACCTCCATTGTTTTGAGGTCTTGTGCAGAATTCACATCGTGAGATCGCACTCGGCCCTCCGCCTCAAGAAGGAGCTGCTCGATATCATGGTCTGTGGTATCAGTTCCAACTTCCCCACATGTTACTTGAGTCATGTCCCGCACTCTGATATGGAAAGGAAACGAGAGAAAGAAAATGGTAGCAGGGGGTAAAGAGTAAAGGGGAGAAGGAAAAGAAATAGGAGATCAAATCTGCTAGGTATTTATATAGGCGGTGATAGCCCAATTTTGACTAGTTCTTCGCTCCACGAATTGTCTGCAAATTTTCTACTGTGGGCCTAGGAGCAGGTCGACTAGTCCTGAAAGGGCGAAGCTCTCAGATTACTAACGTAACCTGACCGTGCCTATGTAAACTACATACGGAGTTAAGTTACAGGTAACTAACTGGTAGTTAGATACGCTGACGTGACGGACAGCTTACTCGTCTCACCGCAGACCAACCGTAACCGGCCTGCTACAGCTCAATGTTAATTACAATGAACTCTCATATGATGATATAAAATTGAGTTTATTAGAATAGAATATCTCTCTCCTAATAGAGGAAATAGATTTAAATTCTTTTATAGATTAAATATTAATGGAATACTTAATCTATAAGTTATTAAAGAACAATATTCAAACTTCTAACAGTTCTTGAGATAAGAGAAAAAATATCACACTATCTTAAATTCTAAATATTTTCAGGTATTAACTAGAGTTTCGAAATCTAGATTTTGGAAATTATCCTATAGTAGAGAGCCGAGTTTATGCTGACATCCAAATTTGAGCCACATTTATTATGGTTTACGAGATACTTTATTTCAAACGCATTGATTTTATAGGGAAGTTCAGGTGACTATGAACTGTAATAACTATTAAGCTGTAGCAAACCCCATCACCAATTGGAAAACCAACGATGCATTTTTAGGTATCATTTTTTATGAACATCTCATTCTTCCATCAAGTGTTCTCCATGCCTTCTCCCTATATTCCGCTCGCTCTCTATCTTGCAGGTATGTACGATGGAGTACAAAGATGAGACAAGGGAGGAGACCAAGAAATCATGACCAAAGTATCCTTGTTACCTTAGCCATTGAAGTTAAAACCTCATCATGGATGGACCTACAGAGTATCATTGGATGGTTAGCTAACCTTTGCTTTAGCATGAAATATCGCCTCTAGTACCTCTTTTATCTGCCCCGTTGAGGGAAAAAGCTAGTATCTTTGAAGTATTCACTTCAGTACAATGTGTGCCATATGTCAGGATATGCCCTGATAGATTGTGTTGCATGTGGCCTACATTTAGCACTAGAGGAGACACTGTACTATAGATACATACATCATAGAAATGTTGTTACTGATTTTCAGGAGCTCAGTCATAAAGTGTTCAATAGCCTAGATCAGATATCAAGAAGAACCCCAGGCTATGTCCCATACAGAAGACGGAGAAGTTGATACTAGGTGAATTATTAATAATTCTCATTTGTTGTTGTTTCTATGGAGGTGGTGACTTTCCCCGCGTTGAGGAACCTCGCAAACGTCAGAGCTGCACAACGCTTGGCATGCGCTTGCCTGCACGCTACTGCTCAGGCGACTTGTTGGACATTACCGCGCGTAACCCCATCTCATCGTCTCAAGTCTGTAGCAACTGGGATCACCTAACAGTCTAACAGCCGTCTGTGTTTCTTGCCTTTCTTCACCCCATCTTTGAATCTTTAATTCAAGGTTCTTGGTGGCTCGAATCCGCCGGCTGACTTAAAAAAACGATCCCTTCCCCTTCATTGCGTCGCATTTTGTTGGTTCGAAATCAGACAACTCGCCACACCTGGCTTCATTCGAGTCCAGATATACTCACCAATACATGTGCGTCGCTGGTCGAGGGTGCTCCAAAATATTTCGTTGCGATGGAGCAAGCTACTCAAAACGCCAGCCAGCAGCAGGGCAGACAGCAACCCGTGTATGATACAAGAAACGGCGGACATTACGGTAAGAACTAGATGGCTCTGGGGCGTTCCCTGTTACTTTTCATAGATTATACGAACCTATAGAAACGTAAGCTGATATGGATAATTACAGGTGCTAGCGCAGCGGTATTTTCTTCCCAAAACGCATTGTAGGTGCGCTCGCTATTAAGTATTTATCTGACTCGTCGTGTGTTAGCTTTCGGCTCAGGGCTTTGCACCTGTAGCAGAGCTCTACACGGGTACTTGGGCGAATGTGAGTATCGTCTTATTCGAGTAGATGATCTCGAAGGCGAGTACTGATTTGATTCAGGTCAACCAAGGCTTGCAAGGGACTGCCCGTGATATCCTGACGACATACTGGCAACACATCATCAATCACCTCGAATCAGATAACCATGACTACAAGATTCATCAATTGCCATTGGCGCGTATAAAGAAGGTCATGAAGGCTGACCCTGAGGTGAAGATGATTTCAGCAGAGGCACCGATTCTGTTCGCCAAAGGCTGCGATATCTTCATTACCGAGCTGACTATGCGAGCGTGGATCCATGCTGAAGACAACAAGCGGCGTACACTGCAGAGATCAGATATTGCTGCAGCCCTCTCAAAGTCTGACATGTTCGACTTCCTCATTGACATAGTACCTCGCGAAGAGGCTACGTCGCATGCAAAGCGAGCCAGTCAGACAGCTGGTGCACCATCGGGCTCCTCTGGGCCTGCAGGCGCCGCAGGTCAACTTCCGCCGTCTCAGCACGGAGTCCAGCATCCCTCACATCACATGGCGCCCCCGGACTACAATTTGAGCCAACATGGTCTTCAAGACCAGGAATACCGCCAGCCAGCTATGTACGCTGCCCCTGTGCAATCAGACCCAACTGCGGCGTATGGCCAGCCCCAATCTCAAATGTTTGAAGGAATGTATGCTGCCTACCCGCACTTACCACCACAGCAGGTATGTACTAGATGATCTTATTATGGCATTTTCGGGTGATGTTTCACTGCAAGTTATCTTTACTTGTCGACTTTTATCGGGCTAATTATACTTTTCCAGTGAGCGAGGCGCGCTTTTCATAGCGTACCTAATTCGATTCGATTGGTGTAATTACTTGGATGACAGGGCATTTGACTGTCATGGCGGAGAGGTTAAATGACGGATCAGTGGAGCCATTTAGTCCTACTACTTAAAAACGTGGTGGGTTAATGATTTGGCGTAGTTATACTCCAAATATCTCTCCAAGGGATTCTTATGTTTAGTATTCAAGTATTAGTCATATGCGTTTGACATGTCTTTTTGTTCAATGCCAGAAAACACGCGTGCTGTCACAAAAGAAACCACCTAAGCTATGTTATACCCCTATTTAGGATTTCTTTCCAAACCTCGAAGAAAGTGTCGTGAATTTGTCAGTCTTCATGGGGCTTTGGACAGTACGTATAACCCTTATTTAAGGTTAGTATGCGGCTGTCTATCATGGTTTTGTTGGTACATACTTTTCCAGTAGGACTGGGCCGTTAATAGCGTCCACACGGCCGTATTTCTTGTTTCGCGTAGAGATGTCATAGAACTCGTCAGTATTGTCTGCTTGCATCAACTGCACCGTTTGCTGGAGTTCATCAAGGTTTTCCCGAAGAATAGGTACACCAAGGCTATCAACAAAGTGATACAAATATTCAACGTCCTTTGCAAGCGCTACAACACCGTTTGGATTTATCTTCTTCACATCTGCCGCTAGCGGAAGTGCCTAAAAAGAAAAGTTAGCAGAAGCCGAAGCTACATAACTTCAGGTTTCATACGAGGATCATGTTTGCTGCATGACTAAGAGCATCGAAATAAATAAGCTCCTTGATTTCAGTGGGGAGACCGAGCAATGTTGAATTCATTATATTGGACAGGAAACGGGTCAGCGTCTGCATGTAGTTGCTCGGTTCTGCAGGTGGAACGGGAGCCATCCAGTCGTATTCCGCGGTTTCAATGAGGTCATCAATTTTAGAGTTGACTACTTCGAATATTCGTTTCTCTGCTGCCTTTTTGTTGCTTCTGAATTTTTTGGTCGCTTTTAGAGTGATAGGACCACCCGTGGAATGATGTGACCTCGCTGCTGCAAGGAGGTTTTCGAGCTCATGGCATGCGAGTTCAAAATGTTCCAGGTTAATGAGTATCTGAACGATTTGCCCCAGATACTGAGAAGCGAGACGCTCAACTAGTGTATCACAAACCTTGTTTGAAAGAAGCTCATCAAGTGCCTGACCAAGTCAATGAGTACCCAGTTGCTTTGCTCGCCATGAGAGACTTACATTCTTCAATGTTTCGTCGATGACATTTGGATGGGAAAAGTCATCATTGGCGAAGAAGTAAAATTGATTAAGAAAATTGCGGATGTCGATGCAACACAAGGGATACATTTGAGAGAATGGCAAGACACATGGAAAACTAGATTGAAGAGTTAGTGCTATAGGCAAAACTAAGTAGGAATTTCCCAAGAGCGACCAACGTTTGTTCTTCTTGTGGCTTCTCAGGGGTGTACCAGCTAACGTGGAGGACTTTGTCAAATTCCTCGGCCGTCTGTATGGGCATAGGCATATAATCATCTGTAGATACAATCTTCAGGTCCCTCAGTAAGCAAACAGGCTCAGTTATTGCGGAGTAACATACCTCCTGAAAGTCGTCGCTGAATCTCTTTTTGAGCAATTCGGCATACTTCTTAAAGAGAGTGAGCAAGAAATTGTCAAAGACAACAACAGGGAAACCCCAACTCTGAATTGTTGATAGTTAGTGACGCTTAAGAAAAAATTAGCGTAAAGACTTGGAAGATCAACGGACATTCATTGTTTGCATGAATAGTGCAATAAGGTTCTTTATTTTTAGCAAGCTCTCGGCATTATCGACTTCTGGAAGAGCCTTCAATATCAAGTTCGCAGCTGTTTGGCACATGGAATCCCAAAGTTCGTCAACCTAGTCAAGCTCGTCAGCCTGCCTGTAGAAACTACAGGCATATATAAAAGAAAAAGCTTACATCAACCGGCGATCTTAAGTCCGGTACTCTTTTCATTGTGGATCGCTCAACAATAGCAAACCCCGCCATCTCTTCGAGAAGGTTGTGTAGACTTGCGCCATCTTCATCAACGAGTGTTATTGACGCTGGTAGCAGTAGCTCCTTTTGTCGACGACGTGTATTAGCATACTCAATCCTGAATTTGTCCATGTGCCCAAGAGACTGGTGAATATGCAAGCATTCGAATAGTGGCGTGAAGTCCACTTGCAGATCCTCATTCTGCAGAAGGTCATACTCCTCATGTTCATCAGAAACGAGCTCGATGGCGGAATTCAATTTAAAATGGCCAAGGTAGGGGATTTTCTCGGCCCTTTCCTTCTGCCTCGTCTTACGTAAATCTGTATGGTACAAGGCTATTTCCCCAAGGTACTGCGACATCTCGCGGATTCTGTACAACCAAGTATTTAAGTCAGACATCACTGCCTCAGCTATGGCCTTTTGAGTTGCCGGTACTGAACGCTGGATCATGTCGGCGATCTTGTACTGGGTTACCCCTTTGAGGTGAACATTCTGAAGTTCCTCGAGGGCTCGGAGGGCTGCATAATGATTCTTCTTGGCCAACAGATCATGAATTTGGTTTGCGAGGCGAAGAACCTCCAGACAATCCTGGATAGCACGGAAGGTTTCATCGATATTTAGCCGATGACTCCGCGACTCGACTAGAGCTTTCTTCTGTTCAGCTAACTTTTCAGTACTGGCTTGGATAGATTGATTAAGGTCCAAGATCTCGGTCGTCAGGCTCACAGTACCCTCTCTGATACGAAGGAGTTGATTGACCGAGGTGACAAATTCCTGATGATTGGTGTTGCAAATTGTTTCTATCTCGGCTTCCTTATCACTAGCAAATCTAGACAAAGACTGTAATAATTGGGAAGTCCGATTGCCCACACTATGTTCTTTGATCGAAGGAATCAATTGATCGAGATAATCCGTGTCTGATGGGGATATGATGATCTATTAAACATTTGAGTTAGAATAATAACTGGGTTCATCTTTCGAAATCTCACCTGGTTCAAGACATATGAAGATTCATTACGAGAAGAAACCATAGATGGCATCGTGGTCGCTCAAAAGAGGAAAGTCAAAACGTGACAAGTATTGAATTAAAAGACAATAGGTCGGTAGAAAATGAAGGTGGAGAGTGGATAGAGTGGTGAATTGGACAGGTTGGGTTTCAGTAGAGTATAGGATTCATGAGCGGGTGACATCGAAAGAGCGATTAAACAATAAAGTTGACCAAGGTGGACACCTGCATCACAGTACATGGACCTGTTGTTATCTATCAAGTCAGGTGGGTAATTTCGGCCGGGTTGTTTATCACATTAATAATTGCGGGACCTCCCGTCTGCGTCTTACTTTACCTTTAAGGTATAGTCCCATGCACCCGGGGCTCTTTCAGAGTATCGCTGGAGGGTTTACCTACCACTTAACACCCAGTACTCTATATAGAATACTGCTGCCGTCTGTAACTTTCAACCAAGTGCATGCCGCCATCCCCCTCCCTTGTGTGCTATCTGGTAGGTAATAACTTTTTACCATTGATCGCATGCAATGTTTTCTTTTTCACCTTGCTTCAGTTTTCGATTCCTGGTCCTCAAAACATTGAACCTTGATTAGATAGATTATTCCCCTTGCTAAGAGGAGGGACTCTTCCCACTTCTCTTTTCCTTTTCTTCTTCCTCTTTTCCCACGAGAAGAAGAAATAGAGAAAGAAATTTCAAAGAGAGGGAAAGAGAGGGAAAAAAAAGAGGGGAAAATAATAATCACCATCACCACCAACTACAGCAACCGCACAAAAAGCCCAGCACGCTCAGCAAGCAAAAGAAACTTCGGCTTTAGATCAATGGAGAGCTATCAAGGTTGAAACAAAACTATGCTTCTGCAAAAGCCTGGCCACTGAAATCGTTAAACGCAAAAAGTGAGAATACGGGCCGCCAAATTGTTCAAATCCCTCCTTGTAATATGCTACCCATCTATATTACGGCAGTATTCAATCCTTTCTCGCGTAATCTAGGTCATTATCGTAATGAAAAGCATTGAACCTGAGACTTGAAACCTGGCTCACATGATGCTTAATCTGGGATGGCGGTCACAGCAGTCTATGTAATAACAGATACTCTATGCGGTGTGCCCCAGCTCTAGTATCTGTGTGGCCTGCACTTGGACTCTCCGAACCTGCTTTCTCTCGGAATGTGCTTTGTATTCTTTGTATCCTCTAACACTCTTTAGCTGTTTTCTTTCGGGGCAATATTGGTTTCTCCTAGCTGCCATCTCTGTCTAAGTCTTTCTCCTCAATGTCTGCACGTCTCTTCTTTCATAACAAGGTCAAACCCCTCCTATAGTGTGTTCTATAGCTTGTCTATTAAGCGCTTATTGTGTGAGACCGCGTGTGTTTGAAGAGGCCGCAAAGGAAAAGAAGGTGCTTCTTTAGCGAAAGGCTATTATAACCTCGTGAAATGAAGGCGAACGATTCTTCTCGTGGTTTGAGTAGCCCTTGCTCTACAAATGGGTTAGCTTCTCCAAATGGATCTCCAGATACTAAACTCACGGCTTTTTCACCGGAGGATATTCGATCCAAAGGCCGCCCTGGGTCAAGTGTTAGTGGTCCAGTAGGTGATGCAGGGCTGCGAAAGCTCTACTCGATGTAGGTGGAAACGAGGCATGAATTTTGATATAGTTACTAATTACAACCAGGGCTGCATCTGATCCATTCCTAGTGCCAACAAGAGAATCCAGTCGAGTGCAACTTTCACCCACTGCGGCAACATTCACACCAGTTGGGATGGCTAATAGCAACCTGACCCAGCCCATGTCCCGTAGCCTCTCTGGGGTCGGCTATTTAACTACTAACTCCATTGCCGAGCCTAACGGAGCAAGCAACGGGCTTGCGAATCCCTTTGAGCAAAGCCAAATGAGCTATGAGATCAATGCTCAAGGCGCCAGGAGAAGCCTTCCATTCAATGCAGTTCTCGAGAAATTTGACTCTGAGCGGCGCAGTCGTGCATTCGTTATTGAGAATGTTCCAACAAATCTTACCTATATGGCGCTGGCTGGATTTTTTAATGTAAGTTGTTGTGGATCGCCTAGCAACAGAAAGAGAGGAAATCAATGCTAACCCGAGAAAGCGGCGTGAATTTGGAACGCTCAAGGGCCCTGTACTTACAGAACTTAGCTCCATGGGGAAAGTATACGTTTCTTTTACTGACAGCCGTGAAGCAAAGAAGGCGATTGAAAAGGTTCAGCTTCTTCGACCTGAATGGCGTGTCTATCCCCTTACTGTTAAGGAATACGTACAGCACGCGGAACCGTCTCTTCTGTCCCATGTTTCTGATTATGAAGGTCAATTGCTTGTGACTGTCTATTATGATTCTAGAAACCCAACTTTGAATCACCATACGGTTGGCCGCTCGTTAGAGAACCTCGCCACAACTTTTGGTGACATCAAGGCCTTTACTCCCTTACCTACCGGACAAGAGAATATCAGCGAATTCCATCTTGAGTTTTTCAATACTCGAGATGCAGAAAATGCGATGATTACCCTCAATAGGAGTTCGGTTGAGGTAGGCTAACGCATTGCCCATGGCGAAAGCAAGGGGAACTGACGCAATATCAAAAGGAGTGTATTCTAGAGGTCACATCTTTTAAACCGGATGTAGAAGATAAACCACGCCAATCTCTTCCCAGCCCATCTCCTGTGAGAGATGGATCATTTCGGTATGGAACTACATGCCCTAAAGATCCTTCCTGGACTCCGAGCCGTCCTAGTCGCAGTCCATTTATGGAGCTTAGCCCTACAGGCCGCTCTACGGTACCCCCCGGTGAGCACACTGGTCTCATGGACTGGATGTCTAGGGCAGGTGAAAGAATATTCTCTTCCCCTCGTCGTGACATTGGTCGCTTTTCCGAACTGCGCGTGAACAATCAAAACGCGGTAGACATTGAACGAATTCGTCTTGGCCTAGATGTCCGGACTACGGTATGTACCAGCTATGTACCATTGATGTTGAACGCATGATCATAATATTACGAGCAGATAATGCTCCGAAATATTCCGAACAAAATTGATCAGGTAGGTGCAATTGGTGTGGCCGGAGAAGCAAGTGCGCGGAGGCTAAGATGATAAGACTATGCTCAAGGCTATTGTTGATGAAACAAGTCACGGAAAATATGACTTCATGTACTTACGTATCGGTAAAGTGTCCTGGCTAGCTCACTACTCTCAATCAAAGCTGACTCTGGTTGCAGACTTTGCGAATAATTGCAAGTGCGTCAAGATTTTACTCCTACAGCACCTCATCGACTGTTATGCTGATAAGGCTATTCTAGCGTCGGCTACGCCTTCATAAATTTTGAGGATGTAAGTTTCTTCCGAAACCCTTCCATAAACCGGACTATCTCTAACATGATGACAGCCAATTGATATTATCGATGTAAGTACTAGGCCACACAAAGTTCAAATAAATGGTATACCTCACTTACAAATTCCAAGTTTGTAAATGTGCGAGCTGGGCGCACCTGGTATGAGTCTACAGGACTAAGTAGGAAGACTGCAATGCTAATAAGAGTATAGGAACTGCTTTAACAGCGATAAGGTCGCTGAAGTGTCATATGCTAGTGAGTCATGTGTTGTCCGCAAGTAATACATCGTTAGCTAAGCTTTGAACAGCAATACAGGGAAAGGATTGCTTAGTTCAGAAATTTCGAAACAGCTCCGTTATGCTCGAACATCCCTCCTTTCGCCCGAAGGTTCGTGACAAGTTCTTTTAATAACATGAAGGTAAACTCATACCCGTGTCCCAGATTTTCCATACCGGCATGGGGCCTCTTGCTGGCACCGAGGATCGTTTCCCTGGACCAGACAACCCTTCGAAGATGCGTCGCAGTATCGAGAATGCTGAGCATATTGGTAAGTATGATATATGATGGATAAATGAGTGCCATTGACCAGATGTTATCTTTTATAGGTTTATTTGCTCCGCGCGTCGGCCAGCAATATCGAGATGAGCAGCGTCGTCGTCGCTCACAATTCGATCGCGGGACAACTGCTGCAGAAAGAGAAATTGTATATGTTCGAACTCTCACCCCAAAGCATCCCTCTGGTGCTGGCAGCGGTCTAAGGAGTGCTCCTTGCACTTACCCTGGCATGAAAATGTGGTATAATCCAACCATCGACCGTGGTCCTAGGACTTCCTGATCCGATACACTTCTCGAAAAGCTCTTGTGCAGTGCACATTCTGAAGAAATAAATGGGGACAGGGAAAGAGAAAGGAGATAAAAATAGAGGAAAAGAGAGAGAACGAGCACGAAGATTTGTTCGAATGTCTAAGTTTGCGACTTATCGCGAAAAGGTGGAATTGTTGTTTCATTTGCTCCATCCCTGCCAATTGCATTAATTCCCTTCCTCTACCCACATTTTGCCTTTTATGTTTCCCATCTCTTGTTCTAAGTACAATGTCTACTTGGAGAGACGACCGACATTTTTGACCCATGGGAGAAAACCCGTCTACGCCCTGGTTGGCTGGGATGTGGTGTCTCGGTTTGAGTCTGAATGTTGGGCTAATCTCCCTTGGAAGCCCTTCTCTGTGAGATTTAGGTGCTCTTCCTACGATTCTCTTGAACGCCACATTATCTGATGTATCCAACAATAAGAATGGGAAAGCGGCGGGTTTGAAAAGGTCAAGATAAAGGTACACACTATCATGGATCCATGTAGCAGCCAGCTAGCCTAGCAGAGCCTAGCAGAGCCTAGCCCTAGCCGGGCACGGGCCCGGCCGTACGGAGTATGCTAACATTACTCGTTGGGGTTTAGTGCCCCCACACGGATTGGCGACGTAACTAACAGGTACCGCTAAAGAACTAGTGCATCTCGTAAATTGAAATTTCACACTACTCACGCTGCCTGTAGTTTACTAGATGTATATCAAACAGAGGGCGGATATCCAAACAAATAAAGAAGGAGAACAGAGGAAGGAAAGCTCTGGGGGATCAGCCACGACTTCGATCATCTAAACTCCAACTAAACCCATCTTTCAAAGCTTGAATAGCAAAGTCCAGGTTAACCCCCAATCCCGGAGCTTATCTGCTGTCCTAATAACCAGTACAAACGAAATGGATGCGGAGAAGATCTTGGCCGTACATGCCATGCTTCAATTGGTTTATCACCGCAATAAAAACCAACACGGGAAGGCCAAGTGGTGGAGGTGGTTGTCAGTCCTGAAGCGTATCACCTGGGGTCTCGCGCGGTCTCTTGATTGTGCACTATCGCATGACGGAACCGAGGGATACCCGGATCTGTATAGGCAATACTTGGTGGCCCACGTTGTTCCGGGATGTTATCTGTGAGTCCGCAGAGAAAGACTCGTCAGATGGATACAGTATTAATGATCGATTAGGGCATTTTCAACGGTTGTGGCCGATGTGCAGTTTTCTACACTGGGGACAGTGCTTTTAGGCACATTGGCTCGTCTTGCAAGGGCCACAGGAACTGATAAGGAGCTGAAAACTGTAGCTCGGCGAAGAGCCCTTGTTAGCACTGCTACTTCACACGCTAGAATTGCAGGGCCTGAAGATGTTGGGGAGGTCCTGTCGCGAAATAAGGATTCTTCGGGTCTCAATGCGCCTCAAGGGAAACCTAGTTTAAGGGCAGAAGGTCACTTGGTGTCCACCTCAAAGAAGCCAAAGGACACAATAGATGTCGCCGGGGAAAAGCCTAAGAATAAGAAAAGGAAGAAGAAAAAGGATGCCATTGACAATCTTTTTGAGGGTCTTCTATAATTCCCTTCGATTTCTCTCTCGTTCCTCTTGTTGAGAATCCATTCGTGACTGTCTTTCTTGAAAGTATAATTCGGGTTCAAAAGCTGTGCTCGTATTTATTACACCCTAATGGTGACAAGAAGAGCTCACTTTGTTCCGAGAAATGACCAACTGAGTTCTCCTAGTACATTAACAACAAGGTGATTGATCACTGCCCATGCCATTATGTAGAGGTACTTAGGGGAGAAGACTGTCCAGATAAAAAGATGCGTCCTCAATGCCGTACATGCAGCCATAACAGACATCAACATTGTCGCCACATGGAAAGTTAGGATAGTTACGTGAGCTTGATTTTCTTTCCTGCTCTGTTGGGACCGAAGCAGCCGACTGCCTGAGACCCACCAAATTGGGGCGGCCCAGTTGCTGATGAAAGTCAAGATACCAACAAGTGTAACGCTGTAAGTGCCGATACCATTATACGCATTGGATAGATCGACCGACGAGATAGCGTTCGAGCCTCCAAACGCGTAAAATGACATATATTGCATGAGTAAGGAGGTTATGGTTTGCTCCACAGCTGATAGGCCTGTCGATGCAAATATACTCATTTGTACTCGGAAGACTAGGAAAACAGGGATGTTCGTGACTTTCGACTGCGTCAACAATAAGAGAGTGAGGGACTCGTGGAAGACGGTGCTCGGCAACCCTTTTCTCTGTCAGATTCGTTCAGAGAATTTGTCTACAGTGATACTTGCCTCTATCATTGCGTGTCGTTTTCTGCGTTTCTTTAGCGTACATAGAAAGCATCATAAGAACAGATATCCCACATAGGACTATCCTTGCGTGATATACTAGGTACCACCCGTCGGTGACCTTCGCGATGGGCCCCAAGAAGGAGCTACCAATAAGTTCAGGCGAGTCAGATGCCGCCAAGATAACCTTGAAAAGTAAGGCCGCCAGTGCCACAGCACAGCCAAAAAGGCGCCACCGCACCGATAGAGGGAGGTCGAAGAGAAGGTGTGAGCATGAATCAGCATATGTCAGAATTACCAAGGCCCACAAAGCATGCTGATGGGAAGGGAAGAAGGACCGGGCAATGTCTGGTTCAGCAGCGAATTTCTGGCCTGTCTGGTTCCATCTTCGCAGGATCCGATAAGATACTCCCAGTACAGCTGCGCTAATCCTAGAGAATGAAGATGGCAATGGCCGGTGGCCTCCCGCTGAACCAGGGCTCTGAATTGTCTTGCCATGGAAGTAGCCAGAGTATTTGACATGTAGATAGAACACCCATCCCATCAGTACCCAGTACCAAAACTGTTGCTCTTCTTCCACATAGCTACTTGCGAACATCATGCCGCTATAACTTATGATGTTGAACATCAAGAACATCCCGGCTGGCTTGCAGTTCAACAAGATTCTCATGGCCGTGGGTAAAGTAAGCCAAACAGCAAAGCCGGCGATGCATAAACCAACACAGAGACTTCTAAGGTTATAATTACTCGCAGCACTGCTCATTAGCTTCTGGGCTCTTCTCAAAAAGAGTAGAAGGGCAGATTCGATTTCCGGATGGGCATCACTGTCATCGTCATCGGCACCCGATCCATCGAGTAGCTGAAGGACTCGGAGCCAAGCGCACTGAACAGCCTCAATATCGCTCAATGACCCAGAGTTACAGATGGGCATAAAACTGAATTCGAAGCTGTAAGTCGGAAACGATTCTTTGACTGTCTTTAGCAACTGCTTTGCATTTTCAAGCAGCATATGAATTCTCTGGGGACCTAATGCCGAGTTTGAAGTGATATTTAGCTTCTAATATGTTTACTCAGACCGATGAGGGATACTTACCGACATCCCACATTATAAGAAGCTCGGGGATAAAGACACCTAGGCTGTTCAAGGGAATGGGTAAGCCTAGAAGTCCCGCCAAGGTCGGGGTAATATCCGTCTGTTCAACAGTACGGTAGTATTGTAGGTCGCTAAACGACTCCGTGGGACTTTCTTTCCGGGATTCCTTTGATTGAAACTTTGGTGATATAAAAAGCAGGGCAGGTGAGGTCTCCCCCACAGATGAGCCGCCATGGTTTCCAGCATCGTTCATCCCATGGTCACCACACAATACAAAGAGGGTGGTTCCGAGGTGTGCCTCCTGCACCAAGGCTGTGTATACCTGGCGAACAACAGAGTCCATCTCAAGTTGCTTTTTTACCATATATGGGCTGAATATGCGTTAAGGGACTATTATACGTTCCGGCGGTGGTTATAGCACCTTACCTGTTAGGGCCAGCTTTATGTCCTATATGATCAAGGCCAAGGAAATGCATTATGAAAGCTGACCAGTCATCCTGCAAGAGCTCACTAGAGATGTGGCGGGTCACGTTACTGTCTACTTCAGTGAAATCCTGGATCATGATGCTTAGTTTAGTCTCTATGACCGCAAGTGTAATAGCGCCACCTGGAGTACTACTGACCGACACGAAAAAACTTGTGGTCCCATCGGCCCTGCCAAACATCCCAGGAAACAACTTCAACCAGGTGTCATCTCCATACATGACAAGTTCGCCGCCTTTTGCCTTCAATTGAGCTAGCCATGTGTCTTGGTGCGCGAGAGTCGAGGAGGTATCAGATTCTGCAATATTGAGTATCACATCGAGAAATGACGGCACAGACCCTGTTGTCATGGCTTTGAGCCGGGGCATTGTAACAGTTGGAGAGCCAGCATAAGCAGTGAATGGGAGAGCAGCGCCTGATCGAATCAAGCTGTAAAGTTCTTGTTAGTATGACAGAGCAAACGGCAATCTTCGCCTAACCTTTGAGTGAATAAGAAACTAGAGCTGTTTGAATAGACAAAGTCACTGGCATAAAGGTCAGCCTAGATTATGAAAATACCTGGGAAGTTCTGCAATTGTACCTCCGCAACGCATCAATTACCATGAAAACGACCTTGTCGAAAATTCTCGGGGGTGTATGACCGTCGCTGGTGTTTTCAAACGTTGCAAATCCCGGAAGCAAAGATTTATAAGGAAAGAATCCGGAGGAAAAGACGAGGATCGATATAGGGACCAGTACGTTGGCAATTACGATCGCCCATGTTGGGGAAATATTCATGGTGGTTATTTCTCGATCGCAGAAGACAAAAGTTGCAGTAGCTTCGGGGAAAATTATAAGCCTGGTACGTCTTCAAATCCATATATCCAAGTCCGTTACACTGTTCATGTAACATTAGAGCTTGGACATCTAGATAGTGTTCACTATCTATTAAAGGGGGCATAGGTCTAAGTTCAGCTTAATATGTAAGAAACAGCATACCTACAAGCAACAATCAATACACACACCGCCTTCCGTTGGGGGTTGCAGTGTGTACTGCGTTGTACTGTACTGTACTGTATATACTGTCCAGCAACTAGGTGTAATAGATGCTGTTCAATGAGGCGGCGTATGCTCAACATCCATCGATTTATTTCATTGATCCATCAAAACATTAAACCAGGGGATAAGAGTTGCATTTGCCCTACACTGACCCTTCTTATTCAACACAGTCTGCCCCAGCCTTCCAAAAGAAGATAAGAGTACAGAATGGCGCATAGTCAAACCATTCTGGTTTCACATGGCCTCTTATCCAGAGACAAAATATTCCACCACCAATTAATTGGATTCGCTGAAATCATGTGAATTTTCTGAGAATGCTTTTGGTATCATATAAATTGATGGTTGTCAAGATAATGGAAACATAACGAGAGGAAGTCGTCTATAGCCCAAAACGCCCATTATATCCAAGTGTCAATGTTTTGCATGAGGCGAATGTCGGTTGACACTTTTACCTCCTCTTTGAACTCTTTTTGCTCTTGAATTGGTGTGGACGAAACACGATAGACGAGCGGTTCTTTCTGTTGCTGTGGCGTTTGTGAATACGCCCTGGCTTATGAGAGCGGCTTTGAGTAGTCTTGGTGGATCCTTCGTCAACGTCCATGTCTAGAGAAGTAGTGAGCAAGTGAATGGAGAGTTTTCGGAAAGAGGGAGGTCCGACACTGACCTTCGTTTGATTGTAAGACCTTGGTCCCTGAGTTTTCTTCTTGGGTATCTATTAATGCAAACATACTCGTGAGTTCCTCGCTAGTCTTAAGATATGTAAATGGCACGGAGACTAGAGGACATACTCGTGCCTGTAGTGTCAAGTTCCATGTCGGATTTTTCCCGACTATCTGGTTTGGGCTGGGAGGCAAGCTCCTGCAGCTTAGCAGAGAGTCTTTCAGTTCGTGCGTCAACAGCGGGCCCAAAGACTGTGGCTCGCAACTTTGCTTTGTTGCGCTTTTGGACACTTGCTCGAACACTCTTTGCCATGTTGTTTATAAGGAGAAAAGGAGGATGACGAAAAATGAGAAAAGGGCCTTCAGATCAGAAGAATTGGGAATGGTAGACTAGTGGTAAAGTTTGGTGTAAGCAGTAGTGCTGACTTTTCAATCAGTTCACTCAAATCACTACTACCTGTCTCCGGAGCACAACCTTTTTTTCCTCTTTTTTTTAGCCACTGGAAAACAAAAAAACCTGGTAAATTACGGGCGGTGGATTCCTTATGTCATCAATATCGGAGACCGTTTTCTCACCTCCGCAGCTTCGCCGAGTGGTGTGGTCCAGTCGCATCGCAATGCCAGCCGGGATGTCTACTAATTTAAGCTCTGTTCTTCTCTCTAAGCCCGGCTCCTGGTAGTATTCTCGAAGCGAATCTGACACTCGGAGTTGTATCATTTCTTGTCTCTTTTGGCCTTTTTTACTTCACGGGTGGAGAAAGATTGAGATGTCTTTTACCAGAGTCGCCGGACATTGCGCGCCTGTTTTGACATACGCCTCTTGAAAATACTACCCATTATTGTGAATGCTTAAACTATTCCCGGCTCCCACCCTTCTTCCAAACATGGCCTCTGTTTGCCAGCCATCCGAGCTTCAAAGCGTGGTTGCTTTGGTGAAAACAATGACCAATGCTCAGCTCAAGGAGATACTGAGAAGTGAGGGGCTTACTGTCTCTGGAGTGAAAGCTTCCCTTCAGTTCCGAATAATTGAGTGTCTGTTACCTCGTTTGATTAGTCTGTGTTGCTTCCAGTATACCTCGTTCTCCATTCATATTCGGAGTACACGAAGGGTTAAACAGGAATAAAGAAGATTAACTGATTCCTGAGCATGCTAGTCATTGAAAGACTCAACCAGGGAGGTCTTATTGAGCGTTACGATAGTTTGAGGAGATTCATATATGCCACAGCCCATCGGTCGATGCCCCAGCCCTCAACACCGCAGTCGCTGTCTAGTCATCAATATCAGTCCCCTTCAGCTAATCAGACTATATCTACACAACACCGACCATCTCCCTTGGGGGCGCCGATGGCGTCGCACGCATTCACTTCCGGTATCCTCTTGATTGTCTATCTATCTTTCCGTTATGGGCCTAAATTCTGATGTGCTTCTAGGCCGGATAAGTTTTAAAGAAAGCCCTTTCTACACTGTACTCCAACAGCTTACCTCTACCGTTGAATGCAAAGGTGAGTCTCCTTCAGTGTTACTACATTTTTTTCGTATTTCATCTAATACCGCAAAGTACGCGAACAAACTAGAGACAGTGTAGAACTTAGAGTAGCTCTCAGCCAAGATGTATCTTCTCGGTTGCAGGCTGATCCAAACCTTCGGGTAATGGTTTACTGTGCTGCAGACACTGGGCTTAACCAGTATACGAAGTCTGATATTGCTTTTCCTCACCAGGTCGAGTTGAAAGCAAACCTTGATGAGGTGAAGGCCAATCTGCGAGGACTCAAAAACAAACCAGGTACGACAAGACCGGCAGACGTGACGGACTATATTCGCAAGAAGCCTGGCTATCCGAATCATATTGTGATGACCTATGCTCTTACTACAAAGGTAAGCAATAAAGCCCAATGTGACTTTTTTGTTCCACCGACCTTGAAATTTGATTCCCACTTCGGATGATTCTTCACGCCTTTATTGCTGACTACGAATAGAAATTCTTTGTTCTTGTTAATCTCGTTCAGCGGCATCCAGTTGAGGAGCTTGTAGACGAGTTGAAATTGAGGAAGATTATCTCGAAGGAACAGGTACTACGAGAAAGTATGTTCTTGTCACAGTTGTTTTTGTAGTTGTACCTAACAGTCAACAGTGAAGAGCAGAGCAGGTGACACGGACATAGTTGCGACATCAAGCGTCATGTCAATGAAGTGTCCCTTATCCACTCTCCGAATCACGGTTCCCTGCCGTACTGTAATATGCACGCACAACCAATGCTTTGATGCATACTCGTTCTTGCAATTACAGGAACAGGCCCCAACATGGTCATGTCCCGTTTGTTCTAAAGCTACTAGCTTTGAATCATTGCAAATCGACCAGTAAGTCAGATATCAAGCCTTTACCTGTGGGTCAGCCTTTGACTATATAGGTATGTCGACGATATACTTCACTCGACATCCCCAGATATTGAACAGGTCGTTATAGAGCCTGACGGTAGATGGTCAAATCCCAAAATCGACGATGCCACTGGAGCTGGTGGCGTTACCCCTGCATCAGACGATGGCGGCAGCGACGACGACGATTTGATAGAAATCAAGGAACTTGGAAACACGCCCGTCAAACAAGAGTCTCTGCCAACCGCGAGTCTATCCCTACAACGGACCCCTGCTCAATCTCGGGAGCCGTCATCGACGTCGTCTGTAGCTCGTATGTCGACAAACAAGCGTCCCGCAGCCCAAGTGATTGACCTTACAGGAAGCGATGACGATAATGGCGATGACTCCCCTGTGAGACCACCGAAACGACCGGCATTGAGTTTGCTAAATCGGTCTTCATCTCGACCTGGATTTCCCAACTCATATAAAAGTGGTCTAGTAAATGGTAGGTCCGCCCCTTTTGCGGGTCAAACTAGCTCCGAATCACCAAGCCAAAGCGGCGGCTATAGCGCATAAGCCTATTTCATTAGATTTTGTTCAAGCATATATTGGTGTCGCGGCGCATTCGGACTACGGTGTTTGACAACCTTGCATACGCCCATTGGAGTCATGGGACTCGGATAACGTGGCATAAAGTCTTCAAGTTGTTTTTCGCACGTGGAATATAGTGTACTGTTCTTTGCATTCCTTTGTTCGCTCTGTAGTCTATGCACGTCCCTGTTAGTGAAAAGCCGAGCATACGATTAATTCCAATGTAGCCTCCAAAAGCGAGACTCCCAAATCAATCATCCCTGATCATCTTCTTGTTACAGGGGGTGGCCAGTACAAGGGGTATGAATGCAATTCAATTTTAGTCCTTGAGGCTGAAGCGGAACCGCTGCCCGCTGACAATGTTTACGGAGATCCGCCGCAGCGGTAAAAGGGAACAAACAAACAACCGCCCTTCCATCACCCATTTACTGTCGCACATCAACTGACTCAACTTCTCCCCTGTCTTTGAAGAGGCAGTTTCTCAAGGTTGTTGATCCTTAGAGAATCCCGCCGTCCGTCGCTGCGCGTCAACCGGCTGTGTAGCTGATACGTACCTGTTTCGTCCACCATCTTCGCCCTCATAAGAACCAACAACAAACATAACCGAGCCGTGATGTCGTTCGACGCACCAGCTTCAGCTACTAATGCTCTTGATTCTCAGGCACGAGTCGTCAGCGCTTCGTGTCTCGATCTCCTCTTAATCGAACTTGTACCCATGGCGGAGCGCCTAGCGAAGGAGCTTGCAACCGAGGATAAGATCCCTGATGATGACGAGATCAGGGAAACGACGTTTTTCCGCCTCGAATCCCTTGGCTACAGGGTTGGACAAGGCCTTGCTGAACGGTAAGCTGCGGCGCCAGAGGGCAAGGATACACACCTTATTTGGTCTGCTGGGTCTCAAGCTAACTTAGAGCCATTGCATATATGCTGCGTGCAGATTCTCTCGGGACCGTCCTAGATTTACGGATAACCTTGACGTTATCAAGTTTCTCTGCAAAGATTTATGGACTATACTTTTCAAAAAACAAATCGATAATTTGAAAACCAACCATCGGGTAGGCACTGCCAAATGACCATATAGCCCATGCCGCACGTCAATTCTTCCTTGAAAAGAGAGCATGGCCGGTTAACAATCTTCTATAGGGCGTATATGTTTTGACAGACACTTCTTTCCGACCTTTTGCAAGGATGAGCATGTCTATTAGGAGCGAAGCTGTGTCTATGGCTCAAGCGGTAAGGGACTGACTGCCGATCATTTGACCTCCAGTTGCCATTGTCTAATCAAGTCCAGTATTTATGGTTCCCATGTGGTGTCATCCGCGGCGCTCTATCAAATCTGGGGATCAACACTACCGTTCAGGCGGAGACGGCTGAGCTTCCTGGGGCTACATTCCAGATCAAAACAGTCCAACCCAAATCCTGAGTGGGAGGTGAAAGCAGCTGGCGTGTGTCTATCTAAGATGCAATTCTCACAGGCAAGGAGGACCCCCGGGCCCGGCGGGGGGAGAGGATTGCCCTGGAGCAACACTACATAATAGCCAGAAGCTCGTGACCGGCACCAGATGAACTTGGTAGTCGCATAGGACTAATTCTCTAGGTCCTGGTCACAGACCGCTCTTCCTGCTCCTACGGTATACAGAGACAAATTCCTGCAGGTATGTAAATTACAACTGCTTTCAGTTCTGCATATCTTTCTCATCTTGCACCCACATTCCTATGCGAAACGATCCGTCATCACGCTCTTCCATTCGCCTTCATATATCTCTCATGCTTTAAAGCCTATCTTTCCCGGACACCAATGATTAGCGGGGTTCATTCATTTTCGTGCGTTGCAACATGAAATCACCGAAAGAAGTTTTCTTGGTGGCGGTAAGGGTGCGACATAGAAAGCAAATGACCGACTGATAAGTGGGGGAATCCTGTGATTGATGGAGTGGGGTGGGCGCGTTTACTTTGGTGGTGGGTCCTTGACGAAGTCGATGCCCTTCTCGATATTACCCTTGAGGCCTTCCGTACAAGCCGCAAGGAGCTTCTTCTCCTGTTCGGTGACGTCCTCAAGGATGTTGGCGGCTTTCTCGGCGCCATTGGTCTATTTGGGAGTATTAGCGTACCATATTAGAAATGAGAACCTGCGAGCGATTGGATCTTACTCCAAGAGTGACAAGAGTAGAAAAAAATTCCACGCCAGTGGCCTTGACGATCTCATCACCGCCGGGAACTCCAGGGAGGTAGACAAAAGTAGGCTCGACAATGCCCGTCTGACCCTTCGAGGCCTTGATTACGCTCTCAGCGAACCTATGGCATGTTAGCTGTAAATATTTTTGTGTAACATTAGTACCCTACCTATAGCCCGCATAAGCCATAGACAAGGTGGCAGAACCGGCGCCGTCCTTAGCTTTGACCACCTCGTCTCCGCCAAATTGAACGCCTGAAGCATTGTCAGTGATTACTGCCATATAGTAATCATAAGAAGTTTTGATGGCACCTACGATTGACCAGTGCGTCGTACTTGTCTCCCGGGATCTGAAATGAGGGCGTAGCCTTGCTGAATAGAGGAACGATAGTCTCGCCGGAGTGGCCACCCACGACCGGAATCTTAACGGCGGAAGGGTCCTTCTGGCCTGAGAATTCTTGGGTGAAGGTCTCCGCACGAACGACATCCAAAGTAGTAACACCAAAGAGACGCTTAGGGTCAAAGACGCCAGCGGCTTTGAGCACCTCTGCGGCAATAGGGACAGTGGAGTTGACGGGGTTTGAGATGACCAGAATAAAGGCCTTCGGGCAGAATTTGGCAATACCTTTGACCAAATCCCGCACTATACCGGCATTGATCTTGAAGAGGTCGTCACGAGTCATACCAGGCTTGCCTAATGGCCTGTCAGGCGACTCGCCAACAGCGGATATACCAGGAAAGGTAAGAACGGGGACGTGAACTTACGGGGAATACCAGCCGGGATTACGACAATGTCCGCGCCAGTTAGGGCATGCTTCAGCCCGTCATCCTTGGGTAAGAAGCCAGAGATTTTCTAGGTGCTCAGGTAAGCAAGAGATCGCCTCCTGTCGTGGTCATGGAGAGTTCCGCATCATGGTAGTAACATACCGCGACAGAGGAGATATGGGAGAGGTCGGCAGCGACACCGGGGGTGTTGACAACGTCGTAGAGAGCAAGCTCTTCGACCAGAGGGCAAGTCTTCAAGAGGAGAGAGAGCGGCTATAGGCCCACCAAGGCCGATGGTCAGTTATGAACAAGAGGCGGATGGTCGTCGTGGGTGGGAAGAGGTATACCTGGCCAATGCCACCAGAAGCTCCGAGAACCACTAACAACCCGAGTCAGTATGCATCAAGAGGTGGTGGGTAGCCGTTGTTGCCGAGGTATCATCTGCTGGGGATTGATTGTCTACTCACCAGCTTTGACCATGATGGAAAGGGGATCCTGAGTGAACAATTGGGATTACTGATCTGTCCGAAAGGAGTGGAGAGGCGTCAGTGATTCAGGCGTGGGCGAAAGAGGAGGTTAGGAGGATAAGAAGGTGGGAGAAAGGAGGAAGAATACCACCAGATAGCAAGTGTGGGGAGGGGAGGAGGGGGTAAAAGAAAATTGAGCGAAAGGAAGAGAGAGAGAGGGGTAAATGGAGGTAAACCAAAAATGGGAGGGGGAAGGGGTACAATATTACGAAAGCCCCCCATCTTGGTAAACAGGGGATACGATGACGACAGGTACATACATACCTTATTTCTTCGATCCGCGCACGTATTTGCTCGTTCAAAATAGTTCTTCTTCTATGGTTGCCTGGTAGAATACCTGAGAAGAAGGCTTAGGTCTTATTATATATATAGACCATACATATATATATGCATTTCACAACCCCACGGCCCACGGAGGGAGAGAGCAATCACATGTGGAGTGCCCCAGGGTAAGACCGGAATAATATTAACAAATGATGTAAGGATCATTTGACGAATATAAATTTATTTTCTTTTACTAATTTTTATCTCCCCCCTTTCCCCGGCAAGTTCTCATGGATAGTATTGATACACTGCATAGACATACAGATTATACATACAGTAGGACTAGGTAGGTACCTAATAGTACCTGAACCACAGGTACAATGTACAGTACCTTAACCGTCAATTGATGGTAACAATATTACCCGACCTTATATCCCACCAACCCTCTTCTGGTTTCCGGATCTCCGTACCTCAGCGTGGAACCGGTAAACTTGGAACCTCTTTCACGGCTCTTGCTCCCTCCAATCGTCCTACCAACAGGTCAATGGTCCGGATTCCGACAATTCTCGTCTGTTATGAAATTCCATGCCCGAGGAACGTCCAATCTGGTCCCCAGGGCCGTTGTGTTCGGGAAAACGCGGGTGGTCTTGGTTCGCTGACGGCTAAGGCATGGCAGCTTTCATGCTTATCTTCCCAAGTTTACGTATCCCGTCGGCCCGAATAACGGTCGTGGAGGCTCTGCAATTGCTACAAGCACGTGCTATCTCTAGTAGAATCCTAAGCACCGCAAAGAAGAGAGGAAATCTACCCAATACCTACTACGTATGAGAGGCTAATTGTTTCCCCGTCGAGCGGACTAGGAAAACGAAGCCCCGGGAACATTCATATCTCGTGATTCTTTTTTTGTTCTTTGATTCTCTTTTGAATGGCCTGGTGGACAATGCCCCGGTAGCAGTATTGCTAAATTACACGGACGCTTCCGCCCTTGACCAGTACGGCGCCATTGTGCTTGATGCGCCCAGCCCTTGCGATGTCACGGTCTCCGAGTCCTATCCTTTATGCCGACTCCTTCTCTGCGGCCTTCCGGGCCTGAGCGCCCCTGAGCTTCTGGGGAGGAGTGTCCTTCTTGAACTTCTGAGAACGGCGGATGGCGCTCACACGGGCAACAGCGCTCTCACGGAGGTCGGCACGGTAGCCACTCTTGGCAGTCTTGCCTGCAACACTCTTGTAGATCCTAGCCAAGAGATCAGCACAAGCACAATGTGATGTTCGAATATCCAGTCCATGGACCAGGAAACCATTTCTGCTTACTTGCGGGTGGAAGCGTTAGGTCCGAAATTTACGCCAACGGTGTTCTTCGCGGGTTGCTGGGGGTTGCCGGGCTTCTTGGTGATAACAACAACACCACCGTTCGCAGTGGCCTGCACACCAACAGCCTGTTGTGGGAAGTTAGGTATCTGAGTCTGAGTTCAAGTCACCGGTAACTACGGAACAGAAATACCTTGGTGTTGGCGTATCCAGCATACTAAAACAAGGCGAAACAAATCATTAGCCGCTGGTTCGATAAACTATGAGGTAAAAGAAGACATAGATCTCTTGGAATTTCGTACCTTGAAAGAGTGCTTGTTCTCCAAGTTCAGAGGGTCACGGGAGAACTGGGAGCCACCGCCGCTGTTACGCTTGACCAGAAAAGCATTCTGGGTGCCTGTTTAAGATGCTGCGAATTAGCGGAACTTCCAGGGCATCACGGTGATTGAAACGGAGAGATATATTGAAATTGAAATTTGATTTTCCGGGAGTGGCGTAGAAAAATTAAGACGTACGAGTGAGCTGCCAGACCAGGTCGCTGGAAACGTTCTGTCTTTCGGCGGCCATTGTGAATATCTCTTTCAAGCGGGTGGATTGAGGACGGATCGAAATCAAACGTCGCAAAGGCTGGTATACTGAATGATGGGGTTGTGTGTGCCAGCGCCAAGAATGGCAGTCTGCCATCTCGCTAAGCGGGCCCTTTTCGGCATAGCGCCTTGACGCAGCAGGGCTGCTGCCTCAGGTTGAAGGCAGCGAGGGAGTTCGGGTTCAGCTACAGGAACGACGTGCACGGGCCCACTTCCCTCTTCCGCGGCCTTCACCAAGTACAACTAGGTCACTATCATTATTGTCAGCGTGAATACATCATATGCTCTTGGCTGTAGCAGCCTCCTGCCGCTCGAGCTACTTTCGCTCATCTGTCACTCACTAAAATCACCAGTTCTAAAGGGATAATCTCAGCTCCTGGACCTCCTGAGCTGTAGTTTGCCACCGATAACCGATATCCGGCAAGAAGCCATTAAACTTGGTCTCACCACTGTCCTTGCCTTGACTTGAACATAATCACGTACGGCTCAGTTGTACAACTTGACTTACTCGCCATGGCGTACTACCTCCTATACTTCCTTACAATCTCTGTTGTGGTCTGTGGTACAGGTATGTTACGCTTAGGTGCATGCAGAATGCCTTGGTATCATGCTGACGACTTCGCAGCCCTCTATCTCACTCGGACCCGTTGGTTGCCTTTAGTTCCAGTACTCGATTACATTTATGATCGCCTGCCTTCAAGCTTCGCTGATGATTTAGAGGCGGGTCTTTCATCATCGCAGTTTGACCTCTCCGCCAATGTTGCAGATGGCGACGCTAGGGCTGGGTTGGACAACAACGCAAAACGGGAAGTGAGGAAGATTATGAAAAGCCAAAGGGTCGATTTTGATGAGGCTCGTCGAATGTATACCGAGCAGCGCTTTGCTAAGAATAACATTGGTCCCGACGGCCGGCCCAGGGACCCGAAGTTTGTTTCATTCTCATGATTATCATATCTTACTACCACCTAGCGCTTCTGCATTCCCTCTCTTATATAGTATTCTTTTCACTCATCTTATTCATCGAAACGAGAGCTCGGACTATGTACTCACGTATTATCAGATGATCCTTCTCTATCTCTTTTTCTTTAATTACTTTCTCAGGCGCTATATATCTAAATGTCTGTCACTTTTGAGAACCAAGGACATGTCTTCTACAGTCATTTCTTGGGCGTCCTCGCCTAGCACCTTATTCAAACTCTGGAATATGATCACCTGCGGTTTCTGTTGTCTTGAAGAATATGAGCTTCGTGGGCCTGCTTATGTGCAATAAACCAGCGGGGTCTAGTTAATGTAATGCCTGTCCCATATGAAAGGGCAACCATCAACACTAGGAGAAAGGATAAGAATGATTGCTTTGATTATAAATATGTTGTGTTCTCCGCTAAATCCGAGCCTAACACCGAGATTGGGATATTAAATGGCCGGTATGTCTTTAGGTGAGCAATCTGGGCGAGCCTCCAAGGGGTGATCGTTGCATACGTGGCATTAACGGCCTAATCTTTCTGGTGAATCATCGCATCGTGTTCAAAAAGCCTCCCTGCCTACCCGGTACTGCTGGGACGGAATTCATCTCTTTCAGAAATAATCCATTTAGATCGGATGATCAGCGCCCTCGACCATAACCTGGCTGCTGAAATCCTGGGGGCAATGGCGGCGGAGGACCAGCAGTTCCGGTGGGAGGCCCAAATCCGGGAGGAGCGAACCCTGGCGGTGGTGCTGCTTGTGGAGGAAACGGCGATTGTTGGCTTGCATTGTTGAAGCCTGGAGCTAGGAAGGCCTGCGGTGGGCCACCATAACCAGCCTGTGAAGGCGGAGGTCGTGCTGGCAGACCTGGGGGAGGGTTGGCCAAAGGGGCTGGAGGCGGAACAGGTCTGTTTTGTTGCGGGGGAGGCACATTCGGAAAGCCTACATTCGGGGGCACAACACCCCTACCCATTCCTAAATCCGGGGGACCAGTACTCATTGGCCTAGAACTGTCACCATTGGCCATGGCCGGGGGCACCATAGGAGTTCCCGAGCCTGAAAATGGTGGTGCTAGCGCCTGGGTCGGTGGATGTACATTATGCTTGCGGGCTTGCGCAGCTAACATGCGCTCAGCTTCGTCACCGTGTCGTTCGCCCTTGCCGTCTTTCTTATAGGCGTATTGTACCGAAACCTGTTTGTTCATGAGGTACTGGCCATTCATATTCGTTATGGCAGCATCAGATGACTCAAAATCGCCGAAGGATACGAATCCGTAGCCCTTTGATAGATTGTTGTCATCCCGTGCAATCTGACACCGGTTAGCGCACTTCCAAGATAAATGCAGGCAGTTGGCAACGCCAGCGATCGAACTCACCTTTGGTATGCTAACCAGGTTTCCGAACCGGCTGAATGTATCATAGAGGACCTGCTCCGTGACCATGGGGTCAAGGTTTCCAACAAAGAGCTCTGCACCAATTTCCACCGACTTTTGCTTGTCAGCAGACGCTTTGTTCACGCGTATTGGCTTTCCATATAAGCGGATGCCGTTCATTATTCGCGATGCATATTCCGCATCCTCCTCGCTAATGAACTCCACGAACCCGTAGCCTTGATGAGACTGTGTGACTCGATCTTTCGGTAGGTGAACGTTAACGATGCGCCCAGCCTGCAGCATCAGCTCCCATACCAGGCTATCTGTGACCCGTTCGTCGAGGTTGCCAATGTAGACGGTGGCCTCTTTATCCTGCTCCCTAAAGCAATCGTTAATAATTGTGGAGTTCCCGCGACCTCTAGTTTGGGTAAGAGTTAACTCACCAATGCCTTGCGCCGGACATAGCGGCGGTGACTTATCGTAGCGGTGATCTATTGAAATACAATTGACACAACTAGCCCACCACAAGGAGATAGTTGAGAGAAGTAAGATAGGGTATAACAAAAGACAATCAAATTGCAGTTGGGTGTGAATTAGGTGCGGTTGAAACCAAAGATTGATAACAAAGACAGGTGCAGGATAAATCCCAATGACTGCGTTTATCGGCGGCAGCTTTTTTAGCCTCCGAAAAGTTTGAGCTTTCGCCGCGTTTCTTCTTCCTCCGCCTTTAACAACTACTTTACCCTACCTTACTCTCTTCTTCTTCCAACAACATCAACAACCATAATAATAATAATAACCTCATCTCAATAGGGGCTGTTATATCACGTCATTATTTCCCTTGACATCCACATATCCTCGTCGCTGTCAACATGGTCCAATTTTCGGAAGAGACTAAGGTGAGGCATGACATGTCGACGTAGCCAGGGTAACCATCGCTAACTGTCTTTCGTTCTCGATAGGAGCGCATCTCCAAGGTTATTGATATCTCAAGAGTTGCTATCCACTAGTGAGCGATTCACCACACTCCGAGCTCTGTGATCGGCGATAAGACTGACAGGGGTTGTACTGCAGCGGTTACTTGCCCTTGATTGTCTATCTCGGTAGGGGGTCTTTTCTCAACTGTTACGCGAATGACTGAGAACACTTTGTATTAATCAAGTGGAATAGGTTACACCTATAGCGAACCAAGGCCATCTCTGTTCAAGTACTTCCAACAAAATCCCTCCCAGCCGGCCGCTGTCAAGAGTTAGAGCTGATGTTATGGATAGGTTGTTTTCGCCACTCGCATAAAGCGAATGAGTCTCAAGTGCTTGTCAATAATGAATACCAGTCTCTCAGGGTTGTGAGGCATTCCTTCCTTTCAGCCGCAATCCCATTCTACGCAGAAGCGGTGGTTGGAACCCGTGTTTACTACGGTTGTAATGACAAGGGTTGGGAGTTTACATTGACGCCCGTGTATTCCTATAAAGAGTGCTCTTATCTATATCAGTATCTACTGCGATTGATGAACATCCATGTAAAATCCCTTGCGAATCCTGTAGGAATATTCTTTGAAATGACGACGCCGTGACTTGATAACTGAAATAAGCAAGAGCGGAATCCATGGAGCAAAGACAGGACATTCCTAGTGAATTGATGGAATCAAATCAAACCTCCCAATCATTCCGGGATATAAAGTGGACGGGCAAAGGCCGCTCAGAGTTCTTTTATGCGCAGCCGAACAGTGCTTGATCTGGCTAATTTCATATTCCGACTAACTTCCGCTGCCAACCGGAGATAAATCGCGCTAACCGGACCGAGGATAAGAGGAATAGAGTAAAATTCGATGATGGAAACCACCTCCCGTCATGCTACAGAAGGACCCCCTTTCCTAAGATTATTCGATCACAAAACCTTAAAAGAATCACGAAAGGTTCATGACCGGTCAGGATGGCATATCGTCATCCTTTGTGGAGACCGTAGCGGGATTCACGGCGGGAATTGTTTCTACACTCTGTCTGCATCCGTTGGATTTGGTCAAAACTCGACTACAAGGTAAGTCCCTACCCCTGCTTCTGCTCTTAATCCAGTGTGGGATTGGTACCTGCTCCGGACCAACAGATGCGTGCAACAGAGACCAACTTACTTTTCCTTGAATGATCTTCAGTTGACCGATCCTCGTCCTCTCGAGTGGGTGGTTCGCTCCGCATCGTCCGCGAGATATTCCAGAATGAAGGCGGGGTCACGGCATTTTACCGGGGGCTGACCCCCAATCTCATTGGCAACTCCACCAGCTGGGCGCTTTATTTCTTGTGCTACAGTAATATCAAGACTGCGATGCGGACTTGGCGCAGTTCTCAAAAGCAAGAGCTTGCATCTTCCGATTATTTTCTTGCCTCCGGAGTTGCAGGTATGGCTCTGGACCCATTCGCTTCGCTTCTCAGCTCTGAATGTGGCGGTCGCTGACTCGGATTGGATTATCGTATCAGGCATGCTGACATCCTGTTTGACAAATCCTATCTGGGTCATCAAGACTCGTATGTTGTCAACCGGCTCTAGGACACCCGGGGCGTATGCGTCATTCACTACTGGTGCCTCGCAAATATATCGCTCGGAGGGTATTCCAGGCTTCTATCGAGGTCTCCTTCCGGCTCTTTTCGGGGTCAGCCATGGTGCGCTTCAGTTCATGGCTTACGAAAAGTTGAAATTGCACCGGATCAAGATGACCCCCGCCTTGGGTTCTGGTGATGGCCATGCGGATTCGGGGCAGGTGCAGCGGCGAGGGCTCGGTAATTTGGATCTCTTCTTCATCTCCAGTCTCTCGAAGATATTCGCCGGGTGTGTCACATATCCATACCAAGTGTTGCGGTCCCGATTGCAAACTTATGATGCTCATCTTGTGTACCGCGGCGTCCGAGATGTGATTATGCAGATGTGGGCAAAAGAGGGAGTAGCTGGTTTCTACAAGGGTCTGGGGCCAAATTTATTTCGGGTGCTGCCCAGTACATGGGCCACTTTCTTGGTGTATGAGAATACCCGATCATATTTACCTGATCTGATTTCCCGCGCGTAGGGCGCTTTTTGGCTTGGGAAGATGGTTCATCGTGTAGGCTTACGGTTATGCATGGGAGTTTCGGCCGAATCAGAAGTTCCTAAATTGGTCCATTCGGTCTCAGACCAAGGAGGATGGTTAGCTGTGCTGCCTGCATGTTTCAGGTGATACATGCTAAACTGTTGCGATGCTGCTGCACCTATCCACAGGGAGTGAAATATTCACAAGTATGTGTATACAATGGAATATGCGAACTTTTTTCTACAAGTACCTTTCCACAAAAGTAATAGTCCACAAAGTACACTCTGTGTAGACCGACGGACATTCCTAACTCCCTTGCGAAGCTTTTGATAGAGATCCAACATTAACAAACCTGGTATCGTAGAAGTCTCAAATACACTGTAACACGGACAATCAAGAACGAACGAGAGAGACAATATCAGACAATGGGGGAAGAAAAAAGCACATCAATGCAGCTCAATGATTTTGTCTATCAATATAATAGACATCTGCTTCCTCCTCATCACTACTTGAACCTCCGGTGTAGACTGACGAGTCCTCACAACTGGTTCGTCGCGTTTTGTCGTCTATGTGGCCTAGGGTTTGGCGCCGCCTCCCCGGGTTTGACTTCGAGGTAGGCGATATCCTGCGATCCTTTCCGCGACCCTTGATACCCTTGTTACTGTTCTTGTAAAGAGTGGCAAAATACTCCCACAGCTTTCGATCTTCCGTGCTCATATGATCTCCTATGGCGACCTGGGAGAATTTCAGGGTCAAGTCTCGGAGCGTTGTTCCGTGGAATTTATTTTGGTGAGACTGTCCATCCGATTAGACACAAAACCTCCGACAATTGCCAGTGCTTAATGCATGGGTCACCGCACCTTGAGGTTACCAAGCTGAGTAAATTGCTTTCCACAGTCGTCTAAGAGACAGTTGAATGGCTTGGCATGCTGGTGTGTGATTTTATGGGCACGGACGTTGCCGCGTTGGGCAAATCTTTTCTGACATATATCGCAAGAGAAGGGCTTCTCGCCAGTGTGACGTCGCTGATGGGTCTATTTGTCAAGTCGTTTGTCAGCATACTAATTGTATAACCCAGTAGACGGATGAAGCGCTGAATCGAGTTCACCTTGAGATTTCCTAGTTGGGAGAAACGTTGTCCGCAGGAAGGTTCTCTGCATATCTAGCAGGAAATATTGTTAGCCACAGATTCTAATTTTATGCCCGACAGAGAGGCTTGTTTCTCCCCCTTTTCTCACTCACAAAAGGTTTGTCTCCGGTATGGGCCCTTGTATGGATATCCAAATGAGTCTTCTGGGCAAAGCTCTTTCCACAATTCGGAAGAGTGCAGACATATTTACGCTTTTTCCCTAAGCGAGATTGCGGTTCTTCTATCATAGTACATCTGGTAGTTCCGGACGAGTGGATGGAATAGGCTTGGGGGTAACCATTGTTCCCCCCGTGGGTTAAATGCTGTAGAGGCGGTAATGACTGCACATTCGGCGTCTGGGCAGTAGTCCTGGACTGAATTGCTTTCATCAGAATATCCACCTCTGTCGTGAACTCGATTTCATTAGCATTGGGGCTCTTGCCCTGGGTATGTGCTTTATCGATCGAAGATTGCACTGCTGAGATTTGTTGTGTGTTTGAGCTGGGATCATTCTTGATCAACGGATCTTTAGACACACGATTGACTGCATTTTTGGCAGGACGAATGTCAGGAATTGACTGAATAGGTGGTGGCTCTGACGACAGACGCATCGGTTGGGAGTTGAGCGGCTGATGACTGGCCACAAAAAATTGAGGATAGCTGGTTTGATGATGTTGGCTGTGGTGATGATGATGGTGGTGATGGTGGTGATTGAGTGCATTACCGAACCCATAAGTGTTCGAGGGCGACTGGTGGAAAGGCAATGGAAATGAAGCTGTTGGGTTTGCATAGAAGGAAAAGTTATGACCAAGATTGGAGGTCATCATCCGACGCGGCGCAACGGTACCGACTGCATGGCCGGGGAATTCGTAGGACACCGGCTCAGCTGTTTCCATCTTGGCAAGATGAGGGAAGGGAAGGATATGCTCGAACTACCCTCCCATGGGATTGCCTCGTTCGTCGTTGCCTGCTTCTAGTATCCCTCGTCTCCGCTATCTCGGCTTAGTTCTCACTTCAGTATATGATAATGGAAAAGAAGGTCTTACTAGTTAGCTGCTTTCTTTCAGGATCAAGAGAAGAAAAAGAAAAGTACCGTAGATGGGAATTCGAGTAGTGGCTTTCAGAGATCCAGCATCGGTATCTGTTAATGCTTGAGGAAATAAGCAAATAAGACGGGAACAAGCAAATAAAGTATAAGGTATGAAGGCAATCAATCTCCAGGTATTAAAAAGCAAATATTGAAGTGTCGATAAGATATGTGAGCTCAAATCCCTCGCAATTCAGACAGGTACTCTTGAAGGCTCTAAATCAAGACTGTATATAGAATATCAATCGGAGATTGAAGTTGAAGAGAGGAAGGAGAGTAGGGTATGAATGTAGAAAAATGACTGCAAGGAAGAGAGTATCAAATGGAATGAAAGACACTGAAGATTGATTGCAATGATAAAGAGAAAGTAAGTGCAATGGTAATCCAGTTTTAGTTTCTTCTTCTTTTTTTCCTTCTTCCTTGGATAATAATAATAATTATTATTATTATTCCTTATTCTTTCTTTCTTGTTTGTTCTTTTCCTTCTTTGCTTTTTTGTTCAGTATACTAACCTTTGGATCCTTTGCGCTTCACACATACATATAAAACACACGCGACCTTGTGTCTCATGGCGGTGATCTTGAACTAGATATACATCTACCCTTATTATATTACATTCTAATTAAATTAATTTTTTTTTATTTCCCACTCACCTCCTCCCTTCCCGGAGTCCCAGAGCAGTGGAAACAGCGGGGGTGGACAACAACAGGGATCCGGCCTGTTAGCAAGTAGCTAGCTGAAGGCTTCATCCATCATGGATCACTTAAACCAGACCTGGAAAAGGATAAGTTGTTCCAATCGTACTGTACGTACTGATGATGTATGCCAGTCCATACGGTAAAGTACAATAATAAAAACTAATTAACAGGAAATAAGCCTGTACGTATATGTACTTCTCTAGACACATACATATGTAAAATAGGAATCAAGATCTTCCTCAAGGTTCAACAGGTCTACATGAAACCCATCGAATGGATTGCCGGTGGGATGACTTACTACTTGGTCAGACACCTCTGTTCTCTACGTTCTCTAGCCCACTGAGGCATCATTATGCCCAGTAGATATGATCTCGGTATGAGGTATGACATTGCCCCTCCGCTGTTACAAACTGACAGAACGGAAAGATATTGGACAGCATGGAAAAGTGACGAGCTGGGCTTCACCCAGACAGTAACCCATACCCTGTACATACCTAGTGAGATCCACGTCTTAATTCAACTAGTTCCATGGTCTGGTCTAGTCCGTCATCCTTGGGCAACGAGTGATCTCTCCCCCCTGATCATCTCTCCTTTTTTCCTTTTTCGCCCAACACGGCGGGGCGACGGATGGGGACGGTTATTATTGACTGCAGAGAAGGGAGAAAAAAGTAGTAGAAAGTCGTGACGGGTCGTGGAGAACTGGTGGTTTTGATCCAATCGCGGGATGCGTGTGACGGTCCGATCGGGCTGACAATCACGCACATTGACGGTACGGAGTATCTGGCTTGGACCATTTAGTTTGATACGCACCTATCCATTACTATTTTATCTACTAGTAAGGTTGGTATCTGAATATCCAGGGCTGGCTCTAATTGACCCATGATTCAATCACCTTCTTCACTAACCTATACATAATGCATTTAGGGTTTAGAGTTAGTTCTTTATCCACACATCAAATGTTACAGAGTATTGATACCCAGGCATTACCATACTATATTTCTCTAATTTTCCTATTCTAAGAATATCAGGCTGAGGCAGCCAGAGTACTTCTGTTCAATAGGAAATCACAGGAGACGTCTGAACCTATTGAAGGATCTAGTCTAACTATGGATGTACTTTCTCATAGTCTATAGTCCATCCCATCCAGTAGTTGCCGCTCTCCTCCAGATCTCCAGAATGATTACAAGGCAACCATGTACTCTGTACTGTAGAAAGACGAAATATAATAAAATTAGATATAACTTTTTTTTGTAAAAAATAAAAATAAAAATAAAAAATAAAGAGTAAGTCCTTTCTAATTTTGCCTTCTTTGATTTCATCCAATTGTTATTTTAGAGGGTGAGGAGTTGGTTAATAAAACAGCCTCGTAATGCTCCAGAGTAATAATATCATCTGACCCCCAGCAGCCCTGGAGGGTGGGTCGAAACATCTACCAGCCAGACAAATCATAATCAAACGAGAATCGAGCCTGCTGAACAAATCGACCGCTGAGTGGCCACTTGGATACATACGGTTAGCACCTCAGTAGGTACCTGACTAAGGTACACTGGACTAACGTAACTATTGGTATTCCACTTGGTGGTGATACTTCTTCTCATTTCTCACTCTCAAAACCCCATTAAATCACCATCGACATCTTTAGGAACCGTAATTCCCGCTTACTGCTCGGCACCTAATATCTTCCCCGTACAACTCGTATCATAAAATGCTAGTGGAAGAAGAAATCGACCAGGATACCCTCGTCATTTACGCAGGCACCTGAACTGTTGGAACTTGGAATTCATTCCACGACTGGGGGGTACAGTTTCATGAGTGACAGCCAATCCTCGCCTCACTGGTGGACCGATTAGCATCGTCATCATCATGTCCTGGATCGGTGTAAATCTTTGACACCGGGGACATTTCGTTCGCCCCGGAGTGCATTACGTCTGATCAGGAGAGCTAAAGAAACTGAAAGAAGAACAGAAATTTAAACAAACACAGAAAGAAGGATAATAATAAAACAAGAAAAAAAAAAAAGAGAGAGAACGACAAGCTCAGCCACTGTTGTCTGTCCCTGATGAACTACGGAGTCCCTAGTGGTTTCATTACGTTCGTTGTCTTAGCCAGGACTCAGGGAGTTCATTTGTTACTTGCATGGGGCGAGCCAGCATCCTACAGTGCAGTCGGGGATATCTGAACAGAAAGTTAGCCACATGCAGCTTCGGAGCGGATGGCAATTCTCAGACTGGCTGCAGATATCCTGCAGGGCGCCCTAGAGCTCCGGCAAAGGGCTGTTAAGCTGGTGCAAGCTGAAAGAAACATATCCTTGCAGTCTCTGCCTTGGTATTTTATACACACATAATTTAAACTATTAAATTTTATACATGGTGAGAATTAGATTGCTACACTAGACAGCATACATACTTTGGGTACAAGGGAGATAAGGATACAGTGATATACATATACGCACTAGAGATACTGCCTGGAGGTGAAATACAGCAATCGACCCTTTAGCCTTCGACCGCAAATGGGAGGCTTTTCTGAGTATGGCCCCAAGTAGAAAGAAACCTTGCATCCATTCATGGAGTTGAACAGAAGTACCACAAAGTTATGATAAGGGTTCGCCGGTAGAGCTACAGAACGGACCCGTCCGCAGCCGATCAATAGTGTGGAAATAGGCCTCATCCCATTTGCTGGAAAACCCCACTTGATGGATCCTCGCTCCTCCTTGGCGTTAATGGAATTGTGCCTCACCCTTCGCAACAGCCGCAACTGGCGACAGATGTCAACAATGCCTGAAAAACCCCTACGAGTAGGCTAGGTAAGCCCTTACTCAGTTGAGCAAGAACAAACGAGCTGGGCTCCATAAGCGGATGAACCTTCAACTCCAGCTGATCCGGTCCACGCAAGTTTTATTGGATTCAAAAGGAAGAACCACAGTAATCACCCCCCAAGGAAAATAATAATGGGAGGTGGAAATAATAGAGAGACTGTTCGTTGTTCATTTTCCAGAGATTATTAGTCATTCGCAACGCAATTCTATCCACCGCGAGTTATGGTGTCTGACTCCAGTCCAATGTATTTCGCTACCCCCCTGACCGGTCACCTGGATGAATGCCCAGTGTCCGATCATACATCGCATTCGGCCAATGGGGTAGTCGTCCTTGGGTATAAGACTACGGTACGGAGTCCATCGTGGATATCCTATACCTAGAAGACTTCCGTTGCATTAGTGAATACTAGATTAGTCCCACCTCCATATATTGGGCCCAAGATGGACATTACCGCCTCCATGTACACAGCACTCAAGCTGAGATAATCAAGAATGAGCTAGAATTGTTTCATGCGACCGCAAAGAGGGAGGAATATTTCAGCTCACTTCACCCTTTCTCCTGGTTTAACATGCTAAACAACAAGGATATCTCCGCGGCTAGTCGTGCGCGACCGTACATAGGGCAAATCAGAGTTGGCGGCTACCTGGAAAGGAGATAAGGGGGAACACGATGTGTAGGAAATAGCAGAAAAGAGGAGAAAATGAGAGCATGGAAGTCAGATCTCGTGGGAGCAAAGTTTACGAAGGGTGCATTATTGTAAGCAAGGGAAATATTAACCACTTCAATCCCCGTTGCCGTAACGGGCCGGACCTTTTTCACCTTGGGGCACCATCTATATATCATCAGTGGTGATCGTCGGATTGATCTGTCATTCCACCTTTAGATACCAAGGTAGATATCAAAACATCTCTGAGGGAATTGTGGGTATAGAAGGAATAGAGAGTAATGTACCGGAAGACCACTACCTGTCTTCTCAAGCTTATTACTGTACATACTACACAGCAGTGGGTTGGAATCGCTCCAAACTCGTTACTCCTGCTTTAGGGATCAATCTGATGCACGACACAAGACATCTGATGAAGCTCTGTCGATTTCCTTGTAGACGAGATCAATGAATCTAGATGATAGCCTGTACTTTGTATTAGGGACATCTAGGGATATACATCTACCCTACAATGAATACACATTTACGGATACATAGGTTAGCATATTTTATACCCAGGTACCTTACTCTGCACAACTTCCCACAACTACTTCACTAAACTGAGTGGTCGCCTCAAAATCCAGCCCATAATTCAGCTGTATCGAGATAGTGGAGATCTTTTGATACAAGTGCCCGATTGGCAAAAGGAGGTGGGGAGAAATGAGAATAAAAATCATTCAATAAGTAAACAGGGGCCGCGGCTGAAAAAAGATACATCACACACAGCGATCCGTAGAAGGGTACTGCATGGGTGGGTTTTTTTTAATATTTTCTAAATGATTGTCTGATGTAAGGTTGTTTAACACTCTTTGCCTTTTTAAGCCCTGATTCATAGTTCAAGTAAGTATACGTATCGCAGAACCGTTTCACACCCGGAGACAAATTTAACACATGCTCTTTTCAATACCAATATACATCTTCAGCACATAGCGTAGGCATGGCTCTTCATTGGCATCGCTGAGGCAGAGAGGGAGAAGGACTTCTCTCCAATGAGCCTAACCTACGGTTCGGAGGATATCGCATCCCCCTCGAACCCCTGCAGTGGATTCGGAATGCCATATTTAGTAGTGTCATAGCTTCCAAATAGACCTATCTTGTGGCTCCGGTTCGTGCATGGGCTCATCTAGCCTGCTGGATGGAGTCATCGTCATTTGGTCTTCAGATGCAGAAGACAATCCCATTATTCATACTCCGTAGACGGCTGTATTCGACAAAGATCGGTGTAGCTTTCTCTCTCACAGAGTACAAGGGATTTAGAAGGCAAAAGATATTGATCATCATTACTCGAGCTAGTTATTCTCATGGACCAAGCTTTTCTTTCTTTTGCCCCTTCGACTTTCCAACAGTACGGGCGGATCAACGCGGCCTTCGATTCTCTCCGCCTGTAAGAAAATTCTAAATAGCCGCCCATGGCCCCAAAAATTCCACTGCTGCACAAAAGCTGACTGGTGTACAGAGCATGCATGCAATGAATCTTTTTTCCCTTCTTTTCTTTCTTTCTTTCTTTTTTTATTTATTTGACTTTGGGCTAGTACCTATTTACCTTAAGCTACCTAAAAGACCAAGTCCCTCGTGATCGTCAGGGCTTATCGAAAGTGCAGGAAGAAACCTAGTTTGATCAATCTCGTACTTTTTCTTTTAGAAAGAGTGGGGTGAAAAGTTCGACACATAGATCCACTAGGTTTATTCATCCGATCTATTGACTAGTAGTTCGCCTCATCCCAAGTTAAAAATGCAATCTACTCCGTTCTGTCACACCGAGTTGCATCCCATGCTTACGGTAATACATAGTACCATCCTTGGCCAGATATTAGGTAGAGATAAGAAAAGACGATCGGACAGTTGTACTGTACGGTAACTAGCTGTATATTCTTACTGCTAATGGCGGTACTTGAGTAAAGCGATGCAGCTCTTCAGATCAGAATAGCCTTAGGATGTACCTAAGTGGTACCTCCAGGACACCACACATTGCTAAAATGTCAAGGGAACTCCGAGAATATACGTAGACAGACACAGAGAGAGAGCAATGAGCTATTGCTTACTGCATGTTAATAGCTAGTCGTCTCTCACACTGACTCGTACATTGACATGATATCAGTCTTTCACCGCGACATGTGATAGGTTGTTCTATCACATTTTCATCAGGATAAGTACACTTCCATCATGGAGATGAGCTTTTCCTTCTTATGAACCAAGAATCGTTGTTGGATTTTACATTGTGGCTTCTTGGTCTACGGTAGCCACCAGGCGTTTTCAGAAATCACATCCAGCTTCCTTAAATTCACTACCGGGCTAGTTCATGACAAGTAAAGCCCAAAAGCACGCGAAAGAAGCGACAGCCAGCCAAATTACTATCCATACACGTGATTCCCTTTTTTTTCTTCTCTTTTTCTTTTTGTTTCTCTGCTTTGACATATGGCCCATAAACCACCACATAAATCACCTATGATATAATTGCGGGAGCTGCGAGGGAAGAAATATTGTTGGGCAGCGCAGGACCCAAGTGAAAACCAAACTGGCTGGGATAGAAGAAACACAAAGAATATCAAGCCATATGTGCGCCGAAACTTCTCAAAAACATCCAATTACCGTCCAGTGTACGTGGAGTATCTGATAAGAAAAGAAAATGGGGTTAGCAACAAAACCCTCAAGAGACGACGGTACCATGGAACCCGCTAACCATGGCAGCGAGACTAAGAGAAGTACATACCTCCAGATTCTTGCACGCATATCACCACTGCCGGTGGCAAACAAGTTGTTTGTAGGGCTGGGAGCAACCGAAATGACTGTCACCACGTTAGACGAATCCAAAAAATCCACAATATCCGATACTAACCGGAGTTTTTGTGGCCTTGTAGCATCATCTGTGCGTTGCCTGTGATCGGATCCCAGAATTGAACGCCCCGGTCTTTGGAGCCACTCATGACCCAATGTCCATCAGGAGTTAAGCAAACGCTGAGCACAAAGTCCTAATCCAATAGCGCGATTAGCATCCACATGTCTCGACCAAGGCAAGCAGCAAGCTGTAGCTGTAGTTGCGGACATTGACGTACCTTGTGACCCTCGAAAGTCCGAATACATTTACCACCCTTGACTCCAGCCCCCGGGAATGCGCCACGGGGAACATTGAGCTCCCAAAGTTTGATTGTCTTGTCAAGACTGCCGCTGACTAGGTCCCTACCATTAGGTGCGAAAGCGACTGAGTAAACACTATCTTTGTGACCATCAGGGCTTTCTAGGCGTTCCACCAGGTAACCAGTAGTAGTGTCCCAGACACGAACACTCTTGTCCAAGGAGCCAGCTGCGACATAGTGGCCGTCAGGGGACATAGCAACGGTGGTCACACCATCTTCAATGCTAAGAGTGTAGACGAGCTTGCCATCCAGGATATCCCAAAGACGTACAGTCTTGTCTCCGCTACCGGAAGCGATATAGCGTCCATTTCCAGCAAAGTCAAGAGAGTAAATGTCTTGCTCGTGACCAGTGAAAATATGCTTGATTGTTCGAGCAGCAATGTCCCAAACCTAAGCGCACGCTATTAGTCTTTTTATCAAACAAGCAGAGAATGAAAAGAATATGTGGAGAATGTTTGGAGGGGAACGCTGAATGACAACCATGTTACCAATCCTCGCAAGAGACGGAGAGGAATGTACACCGTGTGTATAAACAGTGACAAGGGATGTATATTCAAACTTACCCGAATCTGCTTATCCTCGGCGCCGGTTGCGAGGAACTTGCCATCGGGACTGAAGCAGACGCTGCGGATGTAAAGGTCGCCGTTCTTGTCCACATTCTCGTCCTGCAGGGTGGCCACGTTTTGACCGGTGGTTACATCAAAGATTTGAGCGGAACGGTTGCAACCCGTTGCGAGATATTTGCCGTCACGACTGAAACGGACGCAGCAAACGACGCTATCATGGACAAGATGATGCACAAGCTCGACATCGAGCACGCGCTGCACCTCTGGGTTGAATACGGCGTACCAATCGGCGCCCTCTCGCTTCTGCGAAGCAGGCAAGTCATCCGGATTCCAGTTGGCCAACATGTTTCCCGGGCGGTCACGGACTAGTGCTTGACTCGGTGGGGTAGGCCGAGCCAGCTGAGGCGACACACGGGGATCCGGGTAGGCCAGCTGGTGAGTCTGCTGGGGAGTAGCAGGACCCGGAGGAGCACGAGGCCTTTTTCCGGGTCCAGGAGAGGCTGTGGGCGGAGGTGGAGGTGCATAGCCTGTATGGAAGATCCACGAGTACGGTCAGAGATCAAAGAACCCATCATGAACACAGTCATAACATACCGTTCACAGCAGCACCAGGCTGATATCCCCCAAAAGAGCTCTGCGGTGGCTGCGGCGCTCCTTGCTGAGCCGCGGGAGCAGGCTGTTGAAGGGTATGCTGGGGAGGCTGCTGATCCTGGGGAGGGGGAGGGGCAAGACCGGGACCACTACCTCCTTGGTTGGCCATGATCCCACCGAACAGATTGCTAGGACCATGGCCCAATGCGGGTGGGGGAGCCTGGGACGGGCCAGCGTGCTGCGCAGGGCCAGTGATATGGGACGAGACAGGTTGAACACCGCGCGACTCAAGCTCGTGTCGCAACACTCGGATCTCCGCCTCATAGCTGACAGAGTGTTAGCATTTAAGAAGACAATCCTCTCTGAAGAACTGTTTCTAGGACACGTACTCTTGTTTTATCTTGATTTGCGCTTGTTCCAGCTGGTAGACCTTCTGCCGAATCATTTCCATTTCTTGAAGCTGTCCGGTTACTGAAGAGAATTATTAGTAATTGGATATATTTACTAATACCTGATCCGTTCTTTGGGGATAAAATGAAACCCAAAAACGCCGGGCAAACTGCCGCGATGCATGCGATAGGCATATCGGCGGAGGAAGCGACTATATAAGGACTAATGGGGAGGCTTGACTGGGTGGCCATGTGGGGAGACACAATGTGGATCCAGATAGCCAGAAAATAAGAAGTCAGAGACAGACATACATTGATGTTCAAACTCGCCGGTGCTCCTTGATTGATTCTCAAATTCCTGGCGCAGCTGATCGAGCAACTCAGTCAGACGGGAGTTAGGAGCGGGAACCATCCCGCGATGCGTGTTATACATTGCGCGTAACTATTAGTCTGTGTGTTCAGCAAGTAGTAATATGAGCCCAAGATATATTCGGATATAATTCGCGGAGACTAGGCGTGTCCAAGAAGAGATTGTTCGCGCGTGATAAGGAACAAACGTTAGGCTTTGGTTTGGCAAACGGGCCGACCAGAGACGATAGAGGCTGCTGGCAATAAGGTCAATGCAGCCGCATCACAGCGCGCCCCTAGGGACCAATCGCTGCGTCAATACCGGGAAAATAAGAGCGGGTGTAATGTGGTGGTAGAGAGTACAAGGGGCTGCTGGGGAGGAGATGCGGTTGAGGTTTGTAGATGACAGTTCAAGCACGGAGATCAGGACTGGAAATGGATGGGGGCAGAAGGCGGCTGAAGGTTTGGCGCGAGAAGCGAGGCGGATAGGCGAAGAAGCGACGAGACTGGCCCCTTTTTAGTCTGGCGGGGCTTCCCGAAGGACCGTTTGCAGAGAGGTAGACACTATATTATACTATATTTGGTACGTACTATGTACTATTGTATGTTCTAGATATTCATGTCGTCACTAGCAAAGTTTTTCTCATTGTATATGATTGTCGAATCGTAGAGCTCTTACATTCTACGTAATCAGTCATCCTTTTTAGGATTGTCATGGGCTCAAATCTTTCCGGGCCCGACTCGTGGGTATGATATCCTTTCCTTTCACCTTGATCAAATGAGAGTAATATTTAGAATCAACGCAATTGATACACTCAGGGGCAACGAATGCAACATGGAGTTGGTAGGAGTGTATATCATATAATTAAGACCATTTACATTAGTATATATTCATATTGGTTAACAAGTTACAGTTTCGAGATATATTCTCGTAGCACTACCTACATTAGTTGAACCATTGTATTTACGAGGATTGTACTGATGGCTCGGGTACGACTCGTAAACTACAGAAAAAGATTTTTCATTGTCGTCCATAACCAAGTAACAATTCTTGCCCCTCCCTATAATGTCTATACGGTGTACAGAGTGCAGCCAAATCATTTCTGCCCATCAATTCCATAGCGCATGCGAGTGTTTAGGCTGAAAGAAGTAGTCATCTGATTCACCAATTTGGTTTGACGTATCGAGAAAAAAATATTAATAGAGAAAATAAAATAAAATAACATAGTTTAGGGTAGCCTGCAATAGCTACTTTTGGTCAATATAACTGTTATAGCGTAGCTTATATATACAGTAGAACAAGATGATACTCATTTAACCGATATCCCCGCCTAGCCGATAAAAAATTCTGGGTTGAATTTCACGTCATATATTCTTACCTCAAGTCTCCCTTACCCCCGATCCCCGATATATCGGAAGCCATATCACTCAACTGAAAAGCTCATCCTAGTGGAAACCTTACTAGCCAGCCAATTAAAATGCCACGTTCTTCAAAAAATTTGGTCTCTGACGTTCAACGCAAGGCACTATGAGATTGAGTGTATAGTCAACCTCCTCGTCCAACACAAAAAGCCTGTATAGTATGGTTTTATGCTAAATATAATTATTAACTAAGGTAATCTACTGTTTCTGTCATTCTGAGCTCTCAATATCAATATCTTGACTCCGAATCTAGCCCTTTTACTGCTATTCGCAAGAGTACTGGCCAGTGGCAAGATCTTGAAAATATCCTTTTTGAATGACAGCGTACACTTGATCTGAAAGGTGCTTATATGAGTGGTGATATTCTTATTGAAAAAGCACATCAAATCTGGAGCTCTTACCACAGTATCGTGACCAGCCTCCGCCTTCATTTAGTGACGGATGGCTACATCGATTCAAGCAGCGCTATAATATCAAGCAACATACACTACACGGTGAAGCAGGCTCAGTCCCAGAGGAAGCTGAAGAAGAGATGAAGACATTACATACAATTGCCGGCGAGTATAATGAGGAAGATATCTATAATATGGATGAGTCGGGCCTTTTTTGGCGTATGCCTCCATCTCAAAGCCTTACTTATACAAATAGGCCTGGGATCAAGAAGGATAAAACCTAGGTTTCAATAATATGTTGTATCAACCCCTCTGAAACAGACCGATTACCTATCTGGGTTATTGGTAAAGCACGTACGTGACGGGCCCTCCGCAATATCAATCTCTCTGCAATTGGAGCTCAATGGCGATGGAATAAGAGGGCCTGGATGAATCAGGTTATCATGCGAGAATGGCTACTAGATTCTATAGCCATGTTGACCAGCGATCTGTACATCTTACTATGGATAACTTTTCACCACATCTATCTGGGCTAAAATTAGCACAATCGCCAGCTAATATACACATCTGCTGGCTGCTAAAGAATTCTACTAGCTGATATTAACCTCTTGACCAAGGGATTATTCAGAATCTCAAGACACATCACTGAAAGCAGTGGTTATAGTATATGTTATACCACTATGAAAGGGACCTGGATCCACTGGCTTCAGTGACAGTCTTAGACTGTATTCGCTGGCTTGTACGGTCCTGGAATCATGATGTTTTGAGCTCAACAATCCTTGCATGCTTTTATAAGAGCACACTGGTTCTTAATCTAGTACAGCTCTCAGTTGAGACTCCTAATCTATCACCGCTTTATAACCGGGCGCAGCATAGTGGCCGATTATCAAACTCTATGGATATATCGTCCTTTTTAAACCCCGTGGATGAATCTCTGGAGCTTGCTGGTAGTGAGGCAGAGCTATCATCTGAGGCTCTACTTGAGCAACTAATTACAGAAGCCT
>ML732325.1:0-79253 GCA_009176345.1 Aspergillus leporis | reverse complement strand
TTTTTTTGAATTTTGTGTTGGGGAGGAATTATGATGTTGTTGTTAGTATGAATGTAAGGCGAGGAGGTTGGGTGGGTGGAGAGTGTTGATACGGGGGAGGAGATGGGGTGGGCTTTGGATGAGTTGGTTAGGAAGGTGGGTTGTTTTGTTGCGAGGGGTGTATTTAGGGTAGTGTAGGGGAAAGTGGATCAATGTTGGATTGGAGTTTGAAGGGCTTGAATTTATGCGGTTTTTTGTTTGATTCAATTCTGGGGGTGCAGCTAGACTGGGGCGGGTAGTGGCCTGTTTTTCTCTTTCTTTTCTCTCCTATTATTTGTTTACTTAGTATACAAATAAAGCAAATAATTACTACCGAAGACCGAAGCCGATAATGCCTCCGCAACGATCGGTGTATTTTTTTTCTTTTTCTGCGAGACAAAGTAGAACCAAAATAGAAAAGCAGAATTAAATTGAGCTAATAATACCTCACATAACGGCGACTACAATATTCGGCGCACAAGGGGGCCCAATATATGCACAAAGTAATAGTGTCTCGGCTTAAGAAGCCCAGAACCACCACGGTTGACGCCTCTGGCTAGGGGTCTCAAAGCCCTGCAGCCACAAACCCTACCCGAGTCTTTGTTATTATTGTTGACTCCGCGGGCTTGCTGCAGATCAGCGCCTTGGGTCGCTGGATTGTAGCGAGACTCCCACGATGGATGGCACGCGTGCTATTCCGCTGGGAACGCTTGACAGTAGAGACAATACATACAAGGTCTTGAGCGGTGGTCGCCCTATGTATAAAAATATGTACTCCGTGTTGATCACCTGAAATCTGGAGAAGCACACCGTGAAATACTCCATCCCCGAACCTAGAATTTGCACGTGTCCAATCAGGTCTTATCCGCGGGCTCGCTGGTCGATCCCCCACTGGCAGTCGCATGGGGATCGGCAGTTTCGCCGCCCTGAGTGGCAGGTGATGCCGAGATCTCGCCTGACCGTACACCACCAGCAGACGAAATGGTCAACTCACTCACCTGGCGTTCTTTGTCATTCAGTCAGTAATCGCCTGGTGGGTGCGTAACGTAGCTAGGAAAAAAAATAAAAATAAAACTAAACTTCAAAATAAACTACTCACCCAAATCGCGGATGCGCTGTCGCAAAATTTGATTCTCCCTCGTGAGCATGGCCGCTTCGGCCTGGTAGAATGCTCCTTCGTCTCTACTACTTCGTCGTGCCGGGCTCTCACTAGTAGTACCCGTGATCCATTCTGGCGCCTCTGGCCCGCGGGGTGCATCGGCCAGCGGTCGGAGACTAGGCGACGCTGCCTGGCTAGACGGCCGAGAGGCTCGGCGACTGGACAGGGACGAGTGAAGTTGAGTGGAATTTCGACTCCCAGTACCCGAGGGTGGTGGTAGAGTAGGAAATGCAGAACGGTCGGAATCGTCTATTGCCGTCCCCTGGGGAGGCTGCTGGTGCTGGTGCTGTAATTGCTGGAGTTGGGCTTGTTGGGCTCGGATCATATGCAAGAGTCGATTCTAACCAGGATCTAGATTAGTCGACATTCATCGACAGGGGTGGCAATTGGCCACTGCAATGGCACGGTTACAGTCGGATCATACCACTTGGGCTTCTTGTTCCTGCTCCAACTCCTGGTGCAGCTCCCCCAACGAGGGGGCACGTTGGTGATGCGGGTCCCCGGTCGCAATAATCGGGCTGCCCCCGAGGCTCGACGGGCTAGATGTCCGGAGCCCATGGTGGCCTAGCGAGGAACGGTGGTCGGACGGGGCCATTGAGTCCCCAGTCGGCTCAGTATTATTCAGGTTAAAGTTGGCACCGGCAGCGGACCGGCGACGCTCTGGCCCCGACATGCCCGTACGAGAACTGCGGGAAGCCCGACGAGGGACATCAGTGGCATGATGCTGATTGTTCTGGTGATTAATATTACTCATGGTGGCCGATGCAGGGGAGGTCCCCAACGAAGAATGCTGTACCGGCTGGGCGTCTGATGAAGTGGGGGGATTCCGTGCTTGACGCGGGGAGGCAGAAGAGGAACGCGACGGAGGAAGAGAATTAATATCAGGACACATTCTCATCGACGGGGAATGAGTAGAGAGAGTGGTGAAAGCACAAGGCAATATAGTCTATAGATGCCTTGTCTCAAAACGGAGGAATGTCGAGGCGCCAGGGGGATAATGTCCAAAACAAAGTAGATGAACAAGACTCTATGACTGTTAGTGGATGCAGTTGGAAAGGCGGAGTCTCCCCCAACACAGTAGGCGGTCAAGTCTCAGCCGCCCACAACGGTAATGGCTTGGTCTAGCCTTCCCTTAACGGGAATAGCCCATCTGCCAATAAGTCCCGAAACCAGCCGGCTGAAAGCGTTGATCATCCATGGGAGCCTGAATGCCTGACGATATTACACGTGACATACTGGTATGCACTCGAACATTTCTACAAGTAAGAGTACACAATCATGTTACCGAGTTCCCTTACATGATACTATGCATAGCGATTCTCCACATGAGTCAAGATCAGCGTCGCCCGTGCCGTGTCGGCCACAATTCTATGAGAATTCTAGAAGCAGAGGGAGACATGCAATCGAGAATTCTACCGCGCCACGGAAAAACGTGAGGAAGCGAGGGATGTTCCTGGAGGTCTGGTGCTGAGCAACTTTGTTTCTACTAAATAAAGCCGCAAGCTTAGCTGCGTCCCTGCCCAGACAATGGATCATGGCTCTCCCATCGGGACACTTGGCGCCCGGCCTTGGCTGGCTGGCCTAATCAGCTTAGCATGGATCAAGCGGCGTCTATGTTACTAGTAATCCTTGGCTGGCTATGCTTGTTCTCATCAAAACCATCATGAAAATTGTGAATGGACTACAGTGTTTCCAAAGAAGGCCGCGTATATTCAAAGAGTACTTACTGACTTTAAGGTCATGGGCTATTGTACTTTATAAAGAGTCAAATACTAGCAGTTGCTTGGACCATAGACATGCAGGATATGTCTGACACCGAAGGGACGTATGTGGCGGTCGGGTGCAGCCTGCTGTACCTTGTCTACTAGCGCCATAAGTATCACAAGATATCAAGTTCTGTGGCAATGACGATCCCTCTCTCTTTGTAGTGACATATTTGGTGCTTTTAGTTAACTAATCACTGGAGTTGGTGTTCAGTCATTGCCATTGATTAACTAACTAATATGACTAATATGATTAATGATATTCTGTTTGTCCACCTTATTCGGCTTGGTTACTGAAACGTCACACCTAAAAATCTCCACAAGTCATAAGATCTATGATCTAAGGATCGGGTAGACCATGAGAAGAGGAAACCGGACATGCGATCAGAAACCTGATAGACAATTCAAAGACAAAGGAACTTTTTGTGCGTAAATAAAATTCCTTTTTGACAGGCTTCTATACCGGATTCCAGAAAAACACTCAAGAGGGGATTTGAAAGGGAAGATATTACGCACATGAGGCAAAAGATTTTCTCATCTTCTTCGTGGAATGTATACTCTTTTTGGCCCCTGGACGTCGATCAACTTCCTCAGAGAAAATGAGGACTAGTAAGTTACTGTACAAACGGATGGAACGGAGAGGAGTAATTGACGTCATAACACGGTTACCCCGAAAGTCCGGAAAACCCCATGGGACGAGAAAAAAAAAATTGGGCCCCCAAAAGGACCTCAGTGGATCCCAATTCCAAGGAATAATGATTCTATCCATTTCGTTCATGACAAAAGTGGTGAGGGGACAAATTGCCATTGGACATACAGCATCTAATCCCAGAACATACTTTTGGGGTGCTTATCATCGAATCCCAGTCTCTTGGCCACACTCGGTCTTCGACCGACCGCCCATCGGGAAGCCAAGCAACTCGTGGTCTCTGATGCCGGCCTCCTTACATCGGGTTCGATTCGACGAACTCAACCCTAACTTCATTGACAACAACCTTGTACCATAGCGCTGTGCAATAATTTCCGCTGAACCGCTCTATAATATGTTATAAATAAATCACTCAAGAAATATATTAACTTTCTGTTTATTTTGGAAAATTTAGCAATGCAGCCCGTATAACCTGCATACTAGATACTAACAATTCTGATGTGGGACTCCCACAGTCCCCGTGCCATGACCTGACTTCCCGAAGCGGGCATTCCTCGACTCTCTCGGCCCAGAACGGTCCCAGTATGGTCCTGAACACCACTCCGTGGTACGGTCGAGGTACCGAAACCACCACCCTGACTTATCCTGTTGCGGGTTGTTTTCACCAGGTCCGTGGGGACGGTTACCGTTTGCCGCCAGTCACACTACGCGACCATGATGTAGGAGGGACTATCCGCCCCGGACTAGTGCAATGTTCGGGGGAAGTCAGATCTCGCAGGTTGAGGACATCCTCCGGACGGCGTGGCAAGTGGATGACATTCAAGTCCTAGTGGGATGCACTCATCTTCCTGATTCGGTTCTTGTCTGCAACCATAGGCCAACCAGATTCAAGTTAGTCTTTCTGGATGCATGATCCATGCGGCCCAGTCTTCCGTTGAAAGACGAATTGAGCCATGAAATCAGCGGTTGATCATTTTCAGGGCCAAAAAAAAGCCCTTCGAATTTTTTTCAGAACTGATTCCCTCTCAAGGAATCAGACTATTGGCCCAGTGGAAGAAATTTAGAATTTGAATCCAACAGCGCGAGGTACCGACTTATGTTTAATTCTATCTACGGGTTGTTAGTGAGGTAGTATTCCACTTCCACTTGGTTCCTTAGGCTTTTCCCCCATACTTTCCCTTTCTGGGTGACTGCCTGATTGAGCTGCAACTGAATATTTTGCTGTACCTTTTCATTTTCTAGTCTGGTTTCTTTCTTAACCTTCTTTTCTATATCCTCTCATATCCTCCCACCTCTTTTCGTCTTTCTTTCCCCCTTCAACCATCCTCCTCTCTACCGTTTTCATACATCTTCGCCTCCCCTACTCCCCTCACCAAACCGTTCGTCTCTCCACTTACTTTGTTTTCATTTTCTCTAAATAGTCCAACGCTACCTTTCACCTGTCACTGGGAAGATCATTACCCATTATTGCTTCTCTGTAGGTCACATTACTTACTTATCCCCTTACCTCCTACTACTACTTGATGTTGTGAATTGATTGGATCCCAACATCCCTCTCTTCATTCCTCTAATCACTTGTCTCTCCCTCTTACTTCAAGATTCTAATCTGAGATTTATAGGAACCAGCATGGCTCCTTATTCGGATCAAGCCATGAACAGGGAGGAGAAACCCCATGAGTCGGAGGCCTCTTCCTCGACTCAGGCTGATGCAGTATTTGATCCTACCAATGAAAAAGAGGAGGCTGAACCTATCCCACGCAAGCCTCAGTTGGGATTGTCAAATGACCCTGCTGCCACTCTTCATCAGCTGGAGAACACAGCTTCGGAGAAAATCGAGTTGACAGAAGATGAATGCTACGACCAGCTAGGCTACGCTTTCCCAAGCTGGAAAAAATGGATGATTATCTCAGTCATCTTCCTTGTTCAGGTTTCCATGAATTTCAACACCAGTCTTTATTCAAATGCGCTTACGGGGATTTCGGAGGAATTCAACGTGAGCATGCAGGCCGCTCGTTGTGGAGCGATGATCTTCCTTGTGCTTTATGCATTCGGTTGCGAGCTGTGGGCTCCGTGGAGTGAGGAACTGGGCCGCAAGCCAATTCTTCAAGCGAGTCTGTTTCTTGTCAATGTCTTCCAGCTCCCCGTTGCTCTCGCCCCGAACTTCGCCTCCATCATGGTTGGACGTGCGCTAGGTGGTCTCAGCTCCGCCGGAGGATCTGTCACTCTAGGTATGATCGCCGATCTGTGGGAAGCCGATGACCAGCAGTATGCTGTGGCTTGTGTGGTCTTCTCTTCTGTCGGTGGATCAGTTCTCGGACCGTTAGTTGGTGGCTTCGTTGAAGCTTTTCTGCCATGGCGCTGGAACATCTGGATTCAACTTATTTTTGGAGGATTTGTCCAGATTGCGCATCTGTTACTCGTTCCCGAAACACGAACTACTATCTTGATGGATCGCATTGCCAAGAAGAAGAGAGAAAGCGGCGAGAACCCCAATCTTTATGGACCCAACGAGCTCATTCCCTACAAGGAACGTTTTTCCATGAGGGAAATCCTGATCACCTGGGTCCGTCCATTCAAGATGTTCCTCACTGAACCAATCGTCCTGTGCCTATCTCTTCTAAGCGGTTTCAGTGATGCGCTTATCTTCATGTTCATCCAGTCATTCGGTCTCGTGTATAAGCAGTGGAACTTCAGCACCGTGGCTCTGGGCTTGTCATTCCTTCCGATTCTAGTTGGTTATTTCATCGCGTGGGCTTCCTTCATCCCGGTAATCAAGAGAAATGTTCACGAGCGTCGGGAGAAGCCTGATGACGAGCATACCCAATACGAATCTCGGCTTTGGTGGCTGTTGTATACTGCCCCTTGTCTGCCTATTGGCTTGATTGGCTTCGCATGGACTAGTGTGCCCCAGACGCATTGGATTGGAACCATGGTTTTCTCGGCGATTGTCGGCATCGCCAACTACAGTATTTACATGGCTACTATCGACTACATGGTTTGCGCCTATGGACCATACTCAGCCTCGGCGACCGGAGGAAATGGGTGGGCGAGAGACTTCCTCGCTGGTGTTCTTACAATCCCTGCTACTCCGTTCTACGAAAGTAAGTGATATGCTTTGTGTTGCTAATTATATGCGTGGCTAACCTAACATACAAAGATATTGGCGGAAAATACCATCTGGAGTACGCATCTACTATTCTATTCTGTATCTCCTTCGTGCTTGTGGCCGCCGTATACGTGATTTATTGGAAGGGACCAGTATTGCGTAAGCGTTCGCCTTTTGCTCAACAATTGAACGATGCGCGGGTCGAAATGCAAACCGGTGGTCGCCGGCTTTCGAAGATTCCTTCGGGCTCAAGGGCGAATTCCTTTGCCCGGTCACAGCAGAACCTGCGCATTCGCCAAGCTCTCGGAAGCCGCCAGGGCAGCTATATCGGCTCGCGTCCTGCTTCACATGCCAACTCGCGCGTCAATTCGCGCGTCAATTCGCGCAGGAACAGCCTCACTCATTAAGGAACCGCATCTCGACATCTGCTCCCTCATAAGCTTGGCTAGCTTGGGGCTGAAGGAGTTGAATGATGACGACTTTACGAGTGATGAAGGTTAGTTACCGCCGAAGCCCGACATGCGGTGATTCATCTTTTGGCTACATGATGGTTCCCATGCTCAGCGGTAGAGCGGCCGATCTTCTCCGAGCGTTGCTTTCTACTTTTCATCGTTTTACCCTTTTCTTTCTTCTTGTGCCTTTTTGGGATAGGGTTCTTCTACAGCTAATGTGTAGATTTACGTATAAGGGCAATGGCTTGTTTTTCTTTTTCTTTTTCCTTTTTTGTCTTTTGGAAAGGGGGTTTGGATTTTGGTGTGCGTTCAAGCTACCGTACGCCTGACCTCATGTCGATGGGCTTTAATTTCATGTTCAAATACCTTATTTGCTAGGCGTTTGCTTCTGTTCCTGTGTATGTATTGGATTATGATTCTCAAACACTGTTCTTAGGAGAGTACTGCTTGCGATGATGCATCATTCCAAGGAAGACAGTATTGCTGAAGTTAATGAAGACCCAAATACCGGTTGCATTAGTTCTCTCTGTAGGTAACTACCTAGATGATATGTTCACTGAACGCCACTGACCAGTAGACATGAAGCCAATGTAACCCTGCGCGGTAAGTGTCATGCAGGAATGATAGGATCGATTAGCCATGTCCTGCGGGGTGAGGGAGACATCGATAACAATCTGTGAGGTTGGAACCCCTTCCTTCAGTTCATACCCAATGCGTCTTTCTATTTGGGTTTCAGCTCATGCATAAAGGTTCGGTAGATAAGAATTTACGGATTGGGAGCCCGTGTGGGAATTGAGTTCACGTGGCTTACATCTAGATTCACGGTCTGGAACAGTCATGGACTAGCCTAATTGCTATGCTATCTGACCACATGTCTTAGAGCCCCTTCAAGCCACGGATGAGACATTACCAAGACCGGATAGGAGATAAGCTTTAAAGCTTCCCATTCGCTGCAACGGTGGCTCATGACCTCATCCAAATCTGCTATCCCTTGATCCCCCGGAGTTTACAACCGGCGTGCGGGATAGAGCGTGGCTTGCTGTAGTTGCATTTTTGTTGCTCAAATTCACTCACTATCTTAAAAGGCTCCCTTTCAAATATTCTGGGGCTATGCGACACTAAGAGGTAACCGCTAACACTTCTGCATGTGGCCAAGTACTAATTCAGCAGTCAGGCTCTAGTGAAACGGGTCGTTTCCAGCATATTGTGCGTGTAATGGAGTGAGCGTGGTCTCCTTCTCATCGCACAGTCGTTGAACCATACACCCTGTGTGAACCCAATTATATATGCGAAATTATCGAGCCGCAACCACGTCCTTGAATCCTGCATCAAGCAAAATATCATATAGACAATTTTATCGTCCATGATAGGCCTTTTGCTTTCTAAGCTCCAGGTGTAGATGCCGAAGGACCGCATTTCTTCCCTTCTTCCTGTACCACAGCCCCCATCAACTCCGCCGCCTCGTCACAATGTTGCGCCATGGTGAGGTCTTTGTCGGTGAGACCGCGAGGGCGATGGGTAGTCCAGTGGATGTCGACGGAGCCAATTCTCTGTTTGTCACTTGTTTAGAAAAATCCCCCCTTCGTTTTGCTTGGGCTCTAGGGGTACTTACGACAGTCATCGTGGGATGATGTTTCTTCGTTGCGCTTTGCGACGCGACGACGTTGACGAAACTCTGCGATAATTTCTCAGCTCTGGCTATCTACTCAATCCCCTGGCTTTCCACAGAAAATAAAAAAACCATATCCCGCCCCGACGTAAAGAAAAGACAGAAGAGTAAAAAAAAAAGAGAGAAGAAAAAAGACATACCACCGCCTTAAAATACGTCTTAAAATAAAACGTCTTCTTGACCCCCATACCATCCTCATCCAACGCCCACCCCTGCTCCAATAACGTATTCAGCTCCGTCTGTAATTGGCTCCCATCCACACCTTCGGCAAATTGCGGTTCTGCAGCCATCTTCGATGAGCTATGCGAGAATGCTCGGGATGGTATCGACGAGGTGGTGGTCGTGGTGGCGAAGGGTGTGCAGAGAAATGACGATTCGGAGCGGAGCGTACGGGAAGTGACTATTGGGGATGAGGAATGTGTTTGGAGGGGGCGGTGGTGATATTGGCGGGTTTGCTGGCGGAGATGCGAGGCTAGTGCTCGACTAGAGGGGCGACGTGCAACCCTGAACACGGTGTCCATGTTTGCTGTGGATATGATGAACTGGCCGACAATTGTATAGAAAGCTGTTGCGTTTATTCTGCCGGGGGGACCACTTTCGATATGGGGCTTGCCCGCTTTTGGGTGATGTTCACGTGACTTAGTGTTACCTATAGTATGTAGATTGGTGGATTAATTGAGTTATTAGGATTTTTAGGTGTTTGTAGCTTGCTGGATTGATCATAGGGCTGGGTTTTTTTATTGTTACTGCGTGGTTCATTGTTCCCTTCGGAGGCTTGTATGTCTTTCTGTGTTACCTTATGCATTAGTTGAAGCAACGGCCATGTCTTATCCAATACAAGATGATTTTCAGCAACGAAGAGAGATAGGTCACGTAACGGAAGCGACCTATTGAGGAATAAGCTAATTACAGAGAATTATTACAAGCTGTTTGATGCCTTGTACTCTCTCAACGATACCTTGTGAGTTTTTGCCAGCATGTCTAACTAATTTACCATTATTGGTGAGTCAGCAACACAACCCTCTGCCGCGCAGTCTCGTGGTCCCCAATAAGAAAAAAAGAAAAAAGGTAATTAAAGAAACAAACCAAGCCAAGCTTATCCGCAAAAACCATCTCAGGAATAAGAACTCTTTGGGAATACGAATTGGACTCCAATTAAAAGACATTCCGTTCGAGATCTACAAGGCAAGCCACCACCGGACCCTATTCTGACAGCGGTCGCCAGTGAAACATTGTCATTTGCTTACTATCGTCTAATGAAGACATTGAGGCTAGTGATGTTTCTTTCAAACTACGCCAAGTTTGGCCCAATCAGCGGAGAACCGTTAACCCGGAGTGGAGACCTGGAGACCTTCGAGGGTTTGAATTTCAGGGGTATTCCCATCTTTCAGCTTGTTAGGAGAATATTTACTCCGTAAGTGACGGAGTACGGGGAGGGGGGGCTTTTTTCGTCATGGAGAGCTTTGGCTTGGACTCGATGCTGAACTACGCGTCGGATCAGAAACCAGATCTCAATGAACCTCTGCCATTTTCCTCCCTAAATCCTTCGTGACCTCCACTCAGGGGGCGGTTTCACCTGCGAACTTCCCAGTATCGTCGGTTTCAGGTCTCTTCATCACCAAAACACGCCATCACCGCCGCGACTAAGGCAGCAGCTTCCTTAGCCACAGACTAGTGTGCATTGGTACGTCCGATTTAATTTTAACACAAAGAAAAAATTAAAAAAAAATTTGGTCATGACTCCGTTGCGGCTGGAATCTCATCGCCCATCCAGGCTTTCTTGTCTCTTCGACAATACCTCTTCCTCTAACACACCCACACTCACCATCTAGCCTTTTTAACCCTCACTCACCCGGACTAGGTTTGCTTTGGATGAGGATGGCTCCTGTCCATTCGGCAGAGTAGTCACATTGCCCATTGATTTATTGTAGCGACCCCTCCGGTCAATTTCCTTCATTTATCTAACATACGACACGATTTCGGGCCGTCAGACGATCATTATTGCTTCTGGAGTTGATCTCTCAACTCCCATTCGACACCAATTATTCTTTTATGTTCTTGGTTGGCGATCAATGCACTGCCTAGTAGACACCGTGGGTCATTACTATACTGCAATGACAATTTTCCCACAACCTTTTGTGGAGAAAGAAGACCTATCTCGAACCGCACTTTCTTATCATTTCGTCATTCCTTCAGCAACACTTAGTTTGCGCCAACCGTACACCTCTCACTAATACCTTCCTCTATAACTTGAGCGACACCATCGCCTCTAGAGTGCATGACAAGACGGCCGTCGCACTCCTCAATCCGCACGAATTGCACCCAATTCTAGGGCTCACAAAGGAAGTAGCTGTCAAGCGAAGACAGCAGAATGACAGTGAATACCCAATCCCCTGGATCATCGGTCAGCGAGCGCAGAGGCCAAATATTAACACCATTACAAACCAACTTCAGCCGCCCAAACGCCCGACCGGCTGTTGTTGCGACTCGTCCCACTCGGCCACGACCGGAAGAGTACCAGAATGACGGTGAGGCAGGCGAGCGCGTCCCATTGCAAACCCCTGTCAAGCGACAGTCATCCAAATCTGGTCTGCGCAGCATCTTCAGCCGCGAAAGACTACCTCACAAGGAAAGCAATGACCCCACACTCTCTGGGATTGAGGAATCCCAAGACTCTGCGTCGCAAACTGCCTCAAAATCGGCTGCACCATTATCACCAACTCTCGCTACACCTAAGACCACATTCTCGACGCCGACAATTGTGACTTCGCCTACAGAGGAACCTCACCGCGGACACAAGCCCTCAAAATCTCGTCAGAAGTCCAGTGAGGAAAAGGCAGCGGCGGGCGAAATCGGCTGGAAACCTCCTCCACTTTTCCAAGCCTATCCACAGGCGATCAAACATGATAGTCTCTTGGTTCCATCTCTGTCGGCAGAGTCTATTTTACGGGTTCAAGCCACGTCTTCTGCAAAATACAACAACAGCCCTCGCGATGAATCTGGTCTTACAGAGAACTCCGCGGCTCGGAAAAAGGAGAGCAAAGAAAAGAAGAAGCACATGCGTTCCTTATCAGAGACTATCGGCAAGACCGAGTGGTCTGAGAAGATCTATGTGCTGGTCACAGCCGGGTATATTTTGCAATATGCTGGCAGCGGAAAGTATGATAGACTGCCAGAAAAAATGCTACAAGTAGGTCCAAAATCCGTGGCATTCGCGAGCGATGCGATTCCCGGGAAACATTGGGTTTTGCAAATATCTCAGGTCTCCGACGAAAATAATACTACCTCGACAGACACACACCGGAACCTGTTCTCTCGTCTCGGATTTCACCGTTCCCATGCTCGCCGTTTAACCCGCAGCCTTCTTCTAGTGTTTAGCGCCCCTGAGGATATGAGCTCGTGGCTTCTAGCTGTTAGGGCTCAAATTGAGGCGCGAGGAGGGAAGAAGTATGTCTCAGAGAAGGCAGTCGACGACGACACGGAGCACCAGCTGCACTCTCAACCTAGCACCCGACAGTTGGTGAACAAGGATCCGAACCGATTCTCCCAAGCGTTTCTACAGCCCCAACCAGCGTTTGCCACCGACGATAAGGATTCTAGTGATCAATCCCGCCGAAGCTCGTATATTTCAGTTAATCGTCGATCGCTCGTTCTGCAGCCTACCCCCGAATCACGATCCGAATCGATGTCCACTACCCAAACAGAGATCACTTCGCCGGTCAGTGGTAAAGCACGGTTTTACTCCGCAAATTCGGAAGCGAATGGAGCGAGTTCACCTCCGAACGGCAGTGCCATTTCGACTGTTCTATCTGCCCTGGACGGACCCCCTAGGAGCCCGACGTTCTCCACCCCGAAGCAGCGAGAGTCGATGTACATTTCGAATGCTCCAACAATAGCGGAAGAGCCGAACCCTTCCCAGTCACAGCCGACAGTGCCTGACCCCATTTTGCGAAGTGCTTCACCGCCAGCTCCAAACTTCAGTGTTCCATCTTTCAGCAAGAGATTTACGGCAAGAATGGGACAGGTTCAGATGCCACACGTTGCTCTGTTCCCATCAGCTCGCAGGGACGAAGCCCCCACAGACCCGGCCGATGCTATATCATCGTTCCCGTCTCCACCGCAATCGCCCATCAAGAGCATCAGCAGTGTCGCAATGAGCGAAGCACATGAACAAACTGGAGCGTTTCGTGACTCTCCAAAGAGGAGATCTTTACGTATATCCAACTCTGAAGATTCGCTGGGGGAGTCTAGGAACCAAGACCCAAGGCTGCAGCATGCTTCGCATATTTCGAAAAATATTGTAGCAACATCAACCGCCTCGCAATATCCACGACCCCCTAGCATTGTCGAGCACGAGCCTATCCACCCGTCCGCTCATTCACATATTCCACAATCCCCTCCAGAGAAAAGTTACCAGTCATCTCGTCGAGAGCAGCAACGCCATCGAGTTTCTGTTTTCCCCACAGTTACTCCGAATCGCCCTATGGCTGGACCCATGTTGCGTCGCAAGAGTATGCCTGGGCTTTCAGTTGGGCCGCCGGCATTACCTCCTCCTGACTGTCCTTTACCAAAGATACCGTCCCCAATCGAGCCACCTTTGCCCGAGATAGCTGAACAATATCCGGACCCACGTTCGTGCATATCACCACCGCCATTGAAGGGCAGCCGACTGCGTCGGAAAAGCCTAGTCAGCTCCACACCTCGTCCTACTCCTGCTCCCCAAACGGGAACACAAAGCCTTGGCTCCCGATACCCACGAGCCGTCAATGGAGTCTAAGCCATTTCATCTGATATCACCAATCAGGTCATGTTTTCGAACTTGCCTGTCGCATATGCATACAGAGAGTAACATCTGTCACCTGCTATATACCAATTCCCTTATTCACTTAATCTTCGTCATCATACATCGCTACGCAAGAATCCTCTTCTTCTTTGCCGGCTTTGACAGTCGGCAGTGTCTAACAAAAAAGCTTTATACCATACTGCATCAGCGAACCACAGAATTTTTTTTTTCGTTATCATACAGCGTCATGGCCCTTTGTTTTTCTTTTTCGGCCTTTCCTACTCAATCTCTCTTTTTGGTTCCTATCAATCATTACCTTCACCTCTCTAATAATGCCGTTATTCTTGAAATGCTATTTCTAGTTTCCTATATCCTTTTGGTGATTGATTCCCACTCACAGCGATGAACGAATCCTATCCCACGCTGTCAATTGCTTATGGTTTGTGTACGATTGATCTTATATGTGTTATACATACTATACTATACCATACAATACCACATCCTTGTATATAGCTAATATACCAGGTTTTTCTTCCGCGGCACAACTTGCAGCCGGTGTTATGCTTTTTCCCATGCAGTGCTCTGGGAATAGATTTTTTATTTTTTATATTAATATTTATATTTCTTTGGTGAGAACCCTTTAAATATATACAGAAAATGGCTCAAGATTATGGTACATAAATGGTACATAGGGGTATGTAGGGTATCAAATGCGTCTCCGTGTCATAAGAATGACTTTAGTGTTGGGCCAGACTTCCACATTAAGAAGGAACACCTTCATATTCCCACCCTTGGATAATCCTCTTTCCTCGTCTTGAATTACGCCTGTTCGCATTACACTTGACAAAGAGGGTTAATGCAGTGATAATACATATCACAATGGCTGCGATGGCGGCCACCAGGACTGTTCGTTTTTCCAGTTGCTTCGGATCTGAGGCAAACGGACATCGAGCATCGGGACCACCAGTCACCCAGCAAGATGCAATGTCCCGGGAATTGAAGTCTAGCCAAATCTCGCGCTTAGTGGGATCAGGAGATGTAGGGTCTATGACGTTGCTAGAATGGTCTACAAGGTACCGGTATAAATAGGTGTTCTCTAAGCTGGTGCGAGGGACACCCATTGTGGTGTTCTCTGGACAAGCGTTTGTATAGGCAATGCTGTAGCTGTACGCATTATTGGATATAGTCCAGGTATATGGTAGGTTTTCGACCCGGCAGGCGGTATGCCGCATCTCGGTACAGTGGGCGACGCGCCAATGGCCTCCTAGCGATACATCCATGACTGCACATCGATTGTGTTGTGGTGTGTCGATGTCTTCGCTAACGTCCGAGCCCCGTGGCTCTCCATCTGCCCATGCCCATGTAGAGGACAACGAGATATTTTTATATGGTGTGGCCGTATTGTCGGCCGTCTTGTTGAATAACGTGCTGTTAAGGATAGGTGTCACCCCACACGCGGTTATATTCAAAACCTTATCTGATAGCTCATGCAATGCGGATGTCTCGTTCAAGCCCTGCGGCGCAGAAAGGCCACTTGAAATTGCCCAAGAGGAGTTGACCTGAGATACCTGGTAGGCATCTGCGTCATAGAGGCAGCCATAGTCCAAGCCTCCATTATCGACCGAAGGCCCAGGTACTGTTGATGTTAGGTAGCCTGGGGGAAAGATGACTTCGTCTTTACCCGCAGTCAGGTTGTAGTCTTCTAGTTGCGGGTCTACGGAGCCGTATTCGAGGAGCAGACGACGCTCTTTGGCAAGTTGCACGTACTTTAAGCAAGGCCAGCCGTCGGGGGTGCTTTGCGAACCATCCGAGAGCTCATGAGTTGTAAAGTACTCAGTAATTGGTTTGTACCCATCGTCGACTTCATACCACGACTCGTTTAGGTTACTGCGGTCCTTTGCCAGCTCCGATGGGGTGTAGATATAATGAAAGAGGCGGTTATCCATCATGACATCGACGCGTTCTGAATAGGACGGCAGCTCGTCACCGGACACTTTTGGTGCGAGCTGATACGGAGATGCAGCGCTGGCAGCAACGTGCAGATTGAACGTTATGTATCTGATGTATACGTTCAACTGGGACGTGGTGTCTTTGTAGTAATCCTGGAAGATATCGATCAAGCCAGATAGACCGAGACCGTCTGAGCATAGATACGGACCAAGTTCATAGACTGACGATCCTGATGAGTTGGGAAGAACCGTGGCAGTACCTTGGGCAGCACTGGCAGTTACAGTTGGTGTCATCGAGGGTGTTGCAGAAACGGTAACAAGGGGAACATTCTTTGGAATGGCCACTGGGCAAAAGATCCAAGTCCGCGCATCCACGGACCAGTAAAGGTCAATAACGAAGCGACGGTATCCGACAGATAACAGATTGGATATGCATTTTTCAGTGGACTGCGTCTCAAATACATTATTGCCGAAACATGCTGCCGTCACGGAAACACCGGAGCCTGTGACAAAATTGATTGGAATCTGGCCGGCCACATCTCTCTCGCTCTGTAATATGGTTATTAGAATCTTGCGCTATCTGCTAATAATGGTGTTGAACAGTTCTCCGTATACTTTAGGGAGTGGAATAATAACTTACCAGGAACACAGTTTCCCATTTCGTATTGATGAGAGATGACTGGTCAGGGTTGAAGTTCAATGACATGGAGCTGCGGTCACCGGAGCCTCATGTGGGAGGCGGTATATGCATGGCAAACAGAAGCTTGAAAAAAGTCGCGCTTTGGAGAGTGGAAGAAGAAGAAGAGGAGAAGAGTTGATAACGCGGCCGATGACGGGGTTCTCGGTGGAGAAGGCGGTGCGGCGCAGCTTTACCCTTTTGAGAAGGCCAACACCATCAGTTGTCCATTTATCTGGCCACTTCAAAGTTCCCGTCGATCCTCAAAGATTCACCTACGTATTACCTCCCTTCACTCTCCATACTCGCTGGCCTTTCTCTCCCTGGCTGGAGGAAACCTAGGTCACCATTGGAGTTTCCTTTCACTCTCCTCCTCTTCTTAAATCAATCGCTCCGGCTTAATCTTCGCTTTTTCCGCTACTACATCACAATGGCCGCGCCCGGCCAGCCGTCTCCTCAGCAGATTGCCGCCATGCAGCAACAGTTCGCTGCTGAGGCCGCAAGGCGAGGCATGACCCCTGAGGGATTTGCCAAACAGCAGCGTGAACAGCTGAGTGCCGAAGCTGCGAAGCATGGCCTGTCCACCGAGCAATACGTCAACCAACTGCGAATGCGAGCTCTCGCTGCCCACCAGAAGCAGGTCGAGGCCCAACGACAGGGACAAGGATCTCCACAGCCAGGGCAACCAGGACCATCGGGTGAAGAAGGGCAGCCTGTGCTGCAACAGCCTCAACCGCAACAGACTACGCACCAGGTTCCTGTGAACCCGTCGAATCCCCCGGATCCCAAGGCGATCGCGGTTGCGCAATTCTTGCGATCCCAGAACTTGAAGACGAGAACTTGTATCATGGACGGGCAGAGGAAGGATATGTTCAAAGGTTTTTATTCCATGTACTTTGAAGCAAGTATTCGCATATACCTAACCGGCTAATGCAGTAAAACGTGCTATTCGCGCCCTGGAATCGCCCGCCTATGCTAAAGCCGCCGGAAAGAAGAATTCCCTTCTTCCCCCAGTAACGGACCGTGCCTCTGCAGAGAACGTCTTCAAGCTCCTTCCTCTGTCGCTCCTTGCCTTAAGAGTGTCGAAAGTCGATCCCCATGCAGGCCATAACCACGCCAAGCCAAAAAACCGAACCAAGGGGCTATGGACCGTCAAGATCGAGCAACACCAGGAAACAGATCCTATGATGCACTACGTGTGGCTATACGAGGGACCTCAATGGAAGCAGAAGGCTATGGCCGCCGCTGTGGTGGCTGGTATATTTGCTGTTGTTCTATTCCCACTCTGGCCCATGATGCTGAGACAAGGTGTTTGGTATCTGAGTGTTGGCATGATGGGTTTGCTGGGTCTTTTCTTCGCCATGTCGATTTTCCGTCTTATCCTATTCTGCGTCACAGTCTTTGTTGTTCCTCCTGGTCTCTGGTTGTTCCCGAACTTGTTTGAGGATGTTGGCTTCTTTGATAGTTTCAAGCCCCTGTGGGGTTGGCAAGAGGTATGCTTTCATTATCAACCAGATTTTCAAGACTCCCTCTCACATACTTTCAACAGAACAAGAAAAAGAAGAAGTCCAAGAAGTCTTCTAGCGACACAAAGTCTCCAGCCTCTAAACCGGTCGAGTCTGCCCCTTCAGCAACCACAACGGCAACGGCGGCCCCAGATACTTCGGGCGCTGTGAAACGGGATCTTGCCCCTCGTGTCGAGGAGGCGACGGACGAGTAGTGGTATAAATTGATCACCTCGAGCTTCGGTTCTTTTTGCATCTTCTTACTATGGATCATCATTCCTGCTAGGGATAAAGATATACCCTGCATCTGTAAGCTACTTGGTATCTAGTCCTCTTCCATTCGTGAGTTTCTTTTTTCGTCTTGTCTTGAGGTATTTATGTTGGTTCGGGTTATGGGCAAAATGACTCCTGTTCTGTATGAAGATTTCGACATACAAAAAAAAACAAGTTCTGCTTTCACGAGTACTAGTCATTTATTAGCGATCTCTATGGGATGCTGTATACCGTGACTGGAGAAGCGCGGCTCAATTCATGTAGCCTGAATGATAAAGGAAACAAACAAGTGCACATATTAGCTTCTGCTCTGAGTATGAACTTCCGGGTATGCCTTTCTTGGTGGAATATTCGGGATCATCGGCAACGCGCGAGCGGCTCGGCAAACGCAAACACAAGCCTGTGATTCAACTCAAGCCACATGAGCCAAGAACGGGCACGTTGGCAATGGTGTACTTATATCCAAGCCGAGTGCCATCAAACATATTATCGCCTAACCACGCCGACGGTATTAGTAAAGCTGCCAAAAAACACAAAAAGATCACAGAACACAAATTCACGTATAACATCCAGTATATGAGAAAATTAAGGATAACTCCTGCCGCCTGAATCCCACGCATAGCACCTGCAATGATTGAGTACATCAACGGCAACTAAACCCACCAATCGACCTTGTAGGCTTGTACCAATATTGAAGATTTCTCTGGAAACTCCTTTTGATTTTATTTCCCGGAGACCCATAAAATGTGTTCAGCCGAGCCCCATTATTACGAGTAATGTTTCCCGAACAATATCTGCGACATCTAGACTAATTTAGACACAGGCCTCCAAAATCACACACAGGGGCTCGCTCATGAGCTAGGTACTAGTCTGCGGGCGATAACTTTTTGTCTTCCGGTCTATATTAGTCGAAATGGACTAACCTGTTCCTAATCTTGATAGCTGAAAGCTACTGAGGTAAGCAGTATTCAGTCTAGGACTATGGACTGAGTAGACTATAGGGGGGTATCCAGGTTAGGCTCCAGAAGTTAGTTAGCCTATCTGTGGGGGCCATAAATTGAAGATGAACGAGGAAAAGGGGGAATAGCACGTTCAGTTTGATATAGTTGGAGGTTTTTCATGTCCTGAGAGTCACAACCTAGTCTACGGAGTAGTCCGAGTGAATATTTGTTGAGTTTATACTTTTTCATCTCCGTCTGCGTGAGAGTGAGAGATGCTGATCTGTACTAAATCAATCTACGTTCTCGGGCATTTCGGGCTTCTCTTAGTTCTATCTTGATTGACCTGAATGAAAGTAAAGAGACGTTAACCGATCTAAACGTTACTATGCGACGATGATATCACTTAAGGTTAAGGAGCCCGGGTTTGTTTACACTTCCTCATTGGGGTTCTCTTACTTTCCTAGGAAAAACCGGAACCCATGAGATAGCTGCACTCCGTTGTATACCACGTACAAGCACACGTAACCGAGGTACGAAAGATGGATACACAGAAACCTCTATGAAGCCAATACCGAAGCAGAAAAAGCCGATTATTCAGAAGAAGAAATTCCTCCATTTGGGGATCAGCCAAACTATGCGTAAATTTGTAACCGTTGTGGGGATCTGGATTACCCGATGATTTGCCACCAGCGCTGATGTATGTTATTTCCCTGAAGTTTAAATTGTGGGGTGGATAGAGATACTATGGAGGCTTGAAAGTAGTATCCTTTAGTACGTGGAAGCAACCAGGTGGTTCACAGGTCGGCAAGAGGCGCGCTACCAAAGACCCCTTTTGCGTTTAGGTGCGATCCGACAAGTGGGTCCTATACGACCTAAGCACTAAGCTTTTCCAAACGCGGAGTATAGTGCCGCAGATCCTTATGTATGCCGGAAGTGTGATTGAAACGTTTACCGAAAATTCGGCCCGGTAGATACATGGTGTGACAGAGATTTTGTTCCACTTGAAAACAAAGCAATAAAGGGGGAAAGGAGCAATGCTGGGGTATCACCAATAGTATTATTAGAATATTTATATAGTCATCAAGATATGGGAGAAAATAGGAAATGATAGTGTATGGTAAGATAGGGACAAAGGGAGAGTGAAAAATTCAGAGAATAAAAAAAAATGATGAAAAGAAAGTAAAACAAAATAAGAAAGAATGAGAATAATAAATGAAACACAGAAAAAGCAGAAAAAAGAAGCTGGGGAGGACAGAGGAGGGAGTTCAAGTCACACCCACATCATCTACTGCTCCTTTTGTGTCCGTGGAATTCATCTGGGTCCGCTGGCTCGTGCGAGATCTCGATCGTTGTCTCCTGGTACACTCCGTGGCCCAGGTCGGCCATTTCCATTTCGCCCTTACGTAGGTCTTCAGTGGAGTCACCGTCGTTTATTGTGTCATTTATGGTGTGCAGCCCTCGACGCAGGCGGGACCCGACACGCATCTTTTTGGTCTCTCTCGTGGCAGTTGTTACGTGTGTCTGATATGCGTTCGAGTTCGAGTACGCATACATCTTATCAGATGTACTAATCTCTGTATCCAGCAGCAAGTGCCGGCGGGTCAACGTGTACACAACCACGTCTACCAGCCCCGATAGCGCCATCAGCGATCCGGCCACGGCGAAATACCCTTTGCTGGGTATGGTGTGTCTGGCTGTCGACATGCGGCCTGCTGCCAGCGGAAGGGACAAAACCAGATATACAAATGGATAAATAACCATGTAAATGACGACGCGATTTAGTCGCTTTAGACTCTCTTGGTGTCCTTGACGGAGCATCGCTGCTTGGTTCATACGACGTCGTAGGTGGAAGAACAAGATGCCATAGAGAACGACGGTCCCGAATTCGGACAGGAAGATCCATAGATAATGAACCCAAAGACGCTCGGTCTCATGTTCTGGACTAAGCCAGCACTGCATGAATAAGAACGTATAAGTGTCTACCTTTTTATTGGAATTTTGTTGGGCGATGTAACTTACCCAGCCGGCCTCTGAAATGACAAAAGTCTTAGAGCCGAATAACCCAACGGGAACCAATCCTAGCACGAAGATGAAAGCCCATAGCCCTACGACGCAGGACACAAAAATCCAGCGCGGCAGTTGCCGCCCCCTCAGCACCACTGCACTGGTGTGCATGGCAATTGCCATGATGAACAAGCCACTGCCGGGGTCGCCGATCTGAATCCACCATCCTTGCAGGACGCAGGCAGCACTAGGATAGTAGACCTTGCCACGCGCGACCCAGTGAAGGCATAGTAAGAAGGCAGTCGCTTGTTGGATATCGATCAGAAGAAGATTATAAATCAGAACGACATACTGGTTGGCGGCGAGGGGGTGCTTATAGTAGCGTCTCCAGAAGATAAAACGGTATGTGAGGAAACTTAAAAGGCAAAACGTAGAAATAAAGGAACAAAGTGCGATCACGCCCATGGCAATAAACCCTGCTCTCTCCCCGCCTGTCAGAACTTGCTCCGAATCATTTTTTCGCGTCGTAAGGTGTGTTCGATGAGCATCCTCACTGTTTATCAGGTGCAGCATGCGAATGAGGGCGAACATGGTTCATTTCTGAGGATGAGTTTCCTGGTCGAAAGATATCCGTGAGTCCAAGTATCTGAGGGAAGATAGAGTTATATAAGATGTTAGCATCGAGGTTTGGACACAGTCCCATAATTCAGAACTTTTCATTGTCCCGGGTAAGCTCTCTCAGCAAAAGCTTTTCTACTCCAAGCTTCGCCTGGGACAGGCCCCAAATCGCTAGATATATGGGGCATTTCACGGTTCCAGGGTTGGCCTTTTTTTGATTCTCATGAACAACCAATAGTGGCATAGTGCGAGGTTTATACGGAATAGTTTTACACGGCGTGCTAGATGAAGGTCCACAGTTGGTGCTAGTATAGCGTCCCCCATTCTTGATGGCCAACTATGTACCCGGAAAGTGAAAGTGGGCAATACTTCCGTATGTGATCAGCAACCCCAATGGCTTGGATCAGGATGATCTCGGCGTAATGTATAGAACGAACTAATGGCCCAGAACCACCTGTGCCAGATCATGATTTGATGAGCATATGGTAGAGTGCTCACTCTGGTGTAGCACTCTCGTGAGCATCCGCTAGCCCCTGTGGGTATACTTTTCGTAAGATTTCTCAGTGGCGAATCCCCTATGCAGAGCTATAGTATCTTAGCTAGCGAGTCGGGAAATTGCACACAGACATTCGCCCGACGCGGAATTTAGTGACTAATATGCCAGAATACACTTGAGCTCTTACAGGCGCGGTAATGGCGACAGGGTCTCCCGCCGCCCGGTCTGATGGAGCCCGATCCTAGGGAGCCGAACCGACTGATCAATGCTGATTGGTCCCAAAGAATAAGATTTATATCCTCCGTGGAGAAGGCAGGGATTGATATTTCCTGTAGTCGAGAACTTCACCAGCAGACTTGGCAAACCTAGGTCTATCAGCCAATTATAAACAATTCGCACAGATGCTGTCCACCTAAAACTGGACTGGGGATGGTAGTTTCTGAGTCGGTCAAGTAGCCATTGGACATACAGAAAAGGCCACTGGAGAAAATTATCTGTACGGAGTAGTTTCATGGATGCTGTGGAACGATTAACAGGAAAGAGGATGAATTGTTTTGAGGGACTTCAACGACGGCTATCATGCATAGACTGATAGCCTGAATGTTGAAAGCCTAAGGCGAACCTTTGTATACTGTTTGTTCTTCTCCCAAAGACGGAGCATACTACTACACAGCCTTTTTCTGACTGCCGCAAGCATCCATCATGCCTTGATGACCCTAAAAGCGTTGCCACTATGAGGACAACGGGATCCTAATCAGAAGTTTCATCATTCCTCGAATTACATCAAGGGGTGTTTTCGGTGCTAAAGGATCTTCAGGAGGTTCAATCACTTGCTAATCCTGAGTCCTAAAGAGCTTAAGGGGAGTGCTGGGCTGGTCCAAGCTGTAGACGATAATAAGCACGGTAGAATATCCCACCAACACATGTTCTTCCTTGATTGATTTTCGGGAACATTGGCTCGTCGCATTAGGCACAGAACCTTAGCACCGATCTGTACCACTAACCATACCCAGCTGAACCACGGTTTCACCATTTGGCATATCCTAAACACGCGCAGAACAACAAAAATGAGGATACTTCTCAAAGAATGGCAATGATTGATGTCGTGTTGAGGGAATTTTTATAAAAAGACTCTTCAAGCCGCCAAATTCTTCGGCCCTTGTCGGCCCTTTCCGACTCTCCAGCGAGTAACTACCAGGTTACCGGATTAGGCAGCTCATTACCGGGCTTCAAAGACATGTCTGATGCAACTCTGCTCGTATAGGCGGCCAGCCGGAGAACGCTGGTAATGGGCCTTCAACGAATGTCGAGACCACTCTTCCACATATGTCGTGGTACCAAAGAGTCATATAGCTGTCTTCATAACAACAAAAGCTCACATTGACTGTTTGCCTTCCAGGCAATATAAGGCATCCAAAAGAGTATGAATAGTAGGGCTGATTTCTCACTGCAAATATCAGGCGTCCCATTTCTGCATATTTGAGACGCACTGATATGATAAATCAGCAAATATACAATTAAGTGTGAGGATATTAAATATATTGGAAATACTATGCATTCCGTGCTATTTCCGGCATCATTCTTGGCGCGAGCGAATCTGTTTAGGTCTCACCGCTCGAAGTTTCCTAAAGCCCTCTAAACTTGGTCGGCCGAGGGAAATCTTGAGTGAAATCATGACATTCACATATAGCATGACCCGGCATGACATCAGTGGACAACGAGGTTGGCATCTCACCTTGTGCGACGCTCGGAGCGTCGGGTATACTCCGTTACCCATGCATCCGAAGATTTATGCGGAAGGAGGAAATTCTTGATTTGTTGCGTGACTCGACAGTATCGCATGCCCATGCAACCTATGAATAGAAGCGTCCAACCGACTGATCATCTGCGTCATCCCGCATCGGGACAGGCGGAGCAAGAACGGACGCCTAAAGCTATACCCTAGTATCTGTATGTCTCAACTAGGGTCCAACTCAGCATCATCTGACTGGCCCGGGAGGCGGGAAATCCCCCAGTGACTGCATCCCCGCATTGATATCCGCTGGCCTCAAGAGCCAAATCCATCATCAGATGAGGGGACTGTCTCACTCTACCGTGCAAATTTCCCCGCTGCGCCCTGCCTGCGATTGCTCCGGTTTCAAAAGAAAATGTGGAGGAAAAGGTTCTGTGATCGTGTTTCTATTCACGGCCGCCGAACTATACGAGATGGCAATGTAGTATTCCCAGGCACGGTGGCGAGGTCGCTGCGATTGAATGCTTTGAGAGCTCTTGGAAATGAATATATAAACCCCCTCAGCAACCCACAGACCTGAGGATCAGTCTCAAGCACCTCAGCTACTCTCCAAGACTCCAAAGGACACAAAGGGCCTCACTCGTGATCAGCTCTATTCAAACAACCAACCAACCAAACCTCAACAATCCTCTCTCAAAACCTTTCATCGCAATGAAGACCTTCGCTGCCACTCTCCTCGCTCTCTTCTCCTCGGCTTTGGCTGCCCCCGTCGAACAAACCTCTGATGCCACCACCGCAGCAACCATTTCCGTCTCCTATGACCAAAAGTTTGATGTCGCCGGCAGCTCCATGACCACCGTCTCCTGCTCTGACGGTATCAATGGCCTCATCAACAAGGGCTACCCCAGCTTCGGCTCCCTCCCCAGCTTCCCTAACATTGGAGGCGCACCGACTGTCGGCGGATGGAACAGCCCTAACTGTGGAAAATGCTACCAGCTCCACTACCAAGCCGGCGGCATCGACAAATCCATCTTTGTGACTGCCATTGATGCGGCGCCTGGTGGCTTCAACATCGGTTTACAGGCTATGAACACGTTGACCAATGGAATGGCCGTGCAGCTGGGCAGAGTTGATGCGACCTACACCGAGGTTGCCTCGTCGAACTGCGGCCTTTAGAGGGTGGATGAAATAGTCTGGAATGGTGGTCATGAAGCATGATTCGCATGGTCTAAGTATCTAATATTTAACTTCTCATGTGTCTAGTTTTTCAGCATGTGATTTAGCATTAATGCGCTACGCGGGATAATATAATAAATAAATAACATTGACTTATTTTGAACCTTGGAAGTGGAGATGGTATCTTGCTCGTGATCTATTGTAGTAATTCTATGTGGAGGGTATAAATACTAGTGTCTATGGTAGTGCACATCCACACACATTCTCAATGTACAACTTCTAGCATCTCCTCTACTCTACCAAACTTGGAGCGGGGCTTACCGTTCTGTTGACCCCGCTCACGTTCGGCAGCATCAATACGCTGCCAGTCCTTCCACGTTGTGGCCCGCAAGCCTCGCTTTTCAGCCTCGGGGCGTACTCCCTCCCAGCCAAGACCGGTACTGTGACCGGGGGCATTCAGGGGAGATCCCTTGCTTCGATGCTTACCCAGATCGGTAGCTACCACATCGGCCGTTGTAAATGCATCCGTCATAGTTGTGGCAATGACGCCGGTCGGCCCGCGCTTGACCCAACCAGCACAGTACAGACCCGGAAGATGTGAGATAACTGATCCATCGGGAAGCCGTTCGTCATCGCCTGTATCCACAGGGCTAGTGACTCTGCCAAATCCATCGTTGGGTATCACACCACGCTTGGTGTCAAAATGGATTCCCAGGTCCTCTAAACCGGGAAGAGGTAGTGATTTGTAGCCTACACTCCGGAAGAAGGTATTGGCAGGGAAGTCAACCTGCGCTCGCTGGCCGTTGGAAAGGTATTTAGGCGTTACCTTCGCGCTCGAAAGATACGGATCCGAAGGGTCCAACTCGTTCCGGGAGAACTTGACATGTGACAAACGGTAAGGGTGGATAGGGGACCAGTTGAGACACTCTGGCGATAGAAGGAAATCCAAAGACCAAGACTTTGTGGAGGTTGCTGGATCGTTACTGGAACCCTTTGCCAGGAGTTGAATGAGCCGCTTCTGGGCTCTAGGAAGAGCATTCAGAAAATCTTCCGGCGGGAACAATTCCTTGCGGACCGGCTCAAACGACACAGACGGTAGTTGGAGCAATTCGCGTAGCTCTTTGATGGTAAATGCGGCCTATGTGAAGTCAGTATAAATGTGCAGCTGTGAATGACATATTTAAAACAATTCAGCATACCTGCATCGGCCCTCGACGGCCAACCACATGGACCCGCTTGATCTTACTCTCCGCCAATACCTCCACAGCATAGTCTGCTATGTCCGTCTTCCGCAGAGTGTTGACATCTGATAGTAAGATCCTTGCTACATCCAGCGCAACGTTGCCCTGCCCGACAATCACGGCGTCTTCCCCAGCGGTCAGATCCGGCGCAAGATCACGATGTTCGGGAAGACCATTATACCATCCAACGAATTCGCGAGCTGAGTATACATTACGGCAGGCTTTCTCCCCGGTAATACCTAATTCCTTATCCTTCGGAGCTCCATATGCGAATATGATAGCGTCGTAGTGTGGCTTAAGCGTTTGTAGAGGAAGATTCTCGCCGAGTTCGATGTTACCAATGAAATTAAAACGGGGGGATGTTGCGACTTCGGTGAACTTCTCTTCGCAGTTCTATCAAGCGGTCAGCTTAAGTCACTTATAGCATAGCAAAAACTGGAGGCGTCCAGACACCAAGAACAATTGATCACAACGTACCTTGACTTCTGGATGGTCTGGCGCCACCCCATACCTGGCTAGACCGAAGGGCACAGGCAGTTTTTCATACATATCAACCACAGCATCATCCACCTTTGCTAACAGCCTATAGGCTGCATAGAAACCGGCTGGCCCGGAACCTACAATGGCAACGCGAAAAGGCCGATCTGCCTGAACAGACTGACTGTTATGACGTCGCTGCCATGCTCGTTGTGGCAGATAGCGAAGCTGCAAGCGGCGGAGTGGAGTGCGGATAATCTGCGTGGTGCACTGCGAGCAGATGTAAGGTGCACGCTGAAGGTTCATCGTTTTTGGACGGTTATGTGGTGGATTTAATTCTTTGACCGAGCTAATCGACATTCCCCGAGATCTATGACTATGACGGTAGGGCACGTGATCCTTATCGAGCCGGTTGCCGCGTCGACTATCGGGTTGTTGACGATCACTAGATCGTTATCACTAGTTAAAGCCTGACTGGCATTTGCATGGTCAGCTCGCATGAGCTTCTTCGGACACTTTTTTCCCTCCTGACATTCCATCGTTCCATGGTTCCGTCCTTCGTTCGTACATACCTCATTTACCCCAGCATTCTTTTCGTACAAGGTTATTGCGCCCACCGCCATTCATCTCCCCGCTTTCTCGCGTGGGTGGATGTGTCAAATAAATACCAAGTCCAAGATTCTTCTATCGCGACAATGGGAGGATCGTCGCCTCCATTCCTTTATGGCACCCCTTCTGCTTACGTCTTTCGTGGACCGACAGACCGTCCTTTTAACCCAAAAGCTGTGACACAGGCGAGCTGGACTCGTCCACTGTCAAAGCCCAAGCCGAAAGGGCCACTGGTCGATTTTAATCGGCATCCTGACTCTGTATGTCGAATCTGCTGCATTGCTTTTTCCTAGAGGACCTCTAGGTACTAACAATTGGCCCAATTCAAGTATGAAGATTTTCCTGATGGCAGGTCCAAATGGACCCCAATGAGCCCCTATACTAAGAACAGAGTGATCTACGGGCGAAAGGCACAGCTTGGTTTGCGCATTCTACAGCTAATTGGTGCTCTTGGATCTCTATTCTGTGCTATCGTTATAAAGAATGCTGCGGCAACCGTCATATGGATCGTTCGGGTCGGAGTAAGTACCATTGAGATCTTCTAGGTATATGATTGAACGTTATTCTGAGTCTCACTTAGCCGGCTGTGGCAATCCTACACACTCTCTATGGTATTTACAATCTCTCTCGGCCAGTTACGAGGCCTGCTGGCTCCCAAGCCAGCTACATGGTTTTTGCCGGAACCTTCGACCTGGGCTTGGTCCCTTACTACGTATTCGCAGGGTATTTGGCCTTCAAGCAATACACTGACAACTCGTACCACTGGAGCACCTTAATGAGTCCTGATTACGAGATCACGACCAAAATCTCCCAGGCCACATTTCTATTGAGCGTTATCAATGGAGGGTTTCATGTGGTCTCACTGGGGATCTCAATCTTCCTGGGTATTATATTCCGCAAAATAACTCGCCTTCCCCCAGACTTGAACCCTTTGGAAGACAACCTGACAGCCCGTCCACACAAACGGAACAAGTCAGAGATCACTGAAAAGCATGCTAGCAGCTCTACTTTGGACTCGGCTATGTCTGGAGAAACGTTGATCGGTGCCCCTCGTACAATGTCGTTCATGCACACTCGAAGCAAGTTATCAGAGGGCGGTTCTAGTAATTTCTCCTCGGATGCTATGGAGAAGAGATTATCTCAAGCAACCGTGACTCATGATCTCACGCCACACGCCGAACATCCTATGCCTCAGATGCCTTTCGCCCAACATGCGGACACTACAGAGCACATGATGTATCAGTTCCCGGACCAGGACGCAGACATTTTCACACGGCCTACAACCAGGATTTCTTACGGTGCTCCAGTACGAGAACCTTCTCCAGATGTTCCTAGCCGGTCTCAATGTGTAAGCCCAGCTTCAGACAACTGGATTGTGTATCCCTCCAGATCTGCTTCACCCGCGGAAGAGGCTCAGAATGAGAACCTTCTCAATCGCGAGCCGTCCTCTGTGTACAGTCGAACTACTAAAACACCTGCTTCCACAAATAGTGGGCCGTTGGATTGGTTCAACAATCAGAGATTTGCTTGGGACATCGAGGAGACAATCCGAGAGGATGTGCGGGGTGAATATGAATCAATCCCCATACAAGAATGTTATGGAAATGACGACGAACTTCATTATCCTTCTCAGCATACCGGACTTTACGGTAGGGCTGAACAGGACATCGGAGACCATCGCATGCATATCTTCCAGGACCATGAAGAGCATGGAAGAGAATCTTCTGATTCACTCCGTGTCAATCCCCTGGCGCTAAACCCACCCACACCCCAGCCCACCCATGATGAGACACCGAGCAATACCATACATGACGGCCGTATGGCACTTGCAGACATCCCTAATCTTTCCCCTACTCCAGCAACTGCAGCGTATCCTGCCAATAGTCCTGAGAAGAACGGTCGTTTCTACGGTGAACTTGAAAGCAAGACTGGACTCAGTATTCCTCGGAACGTCAGCAATCGCGATGAGGATACCCGTGGCTTAGGACGAAAGAAAAGCAAGCTTATGAAGCGCCGAAGCCAGAAGATGAACACCTACGGTGCTCTTAAACAGCATGATGATGTGATCACAGACGGTAACGACACACTGGTGCCTCCACCTGCAAGCCCTATGACAGCCGACGGTGATCGCAAGGGCCGTGTTGTTAGCAACTCTGGGGCTGACGTCGTGGGCAATGGACCGCCTCTGTCATATGGAAACTACATTGCGGGATTAGGAGTTGGCAGAAGACGAGATGTCAGTGGAAAGATTGCAGAGGAAGGTCGAGGAGGTATGAACAAAGCCACAGTCGAGAAATCACCCGCTCGAGCTGCTGGATGGGCACGTTTTGCCGGGCTGTAGGCCCTTGGCTCCAGGACGGAGATCCGATTCTCAACCTTGGAACTGATATGCTTGGGTAAACTTTCTTGTCATGATGGAATTTCTTTACGATGTTTGATGGATGTTTATGTTATGATACTCCCTTTAACATGTATGTAGTTACGTAACTCTTGAACGAATACAGAAGACGATTGAACATGTTCCAGTTTTCTACAATGAGATCAGCAAAACTAACAGCATCATGGATCTCCTACCCTATCCATACTAGTCCCTTAATTGACCCATCCATAGAATCACTAATCCACAAATTTGCGGGCAAAATCTGGCCCAGTCTAAGCCCATTTTTCCCGGGGCTTAAGCAGGCAGACTCCAGTTAGCCTTAGAGATTGCAGAGATACTCTTTCCAACCAACTTCACCCTTCTCTGTAACAGAACAACCAGACTGTTCACCGAGACAGTACGGCAAAAGGAGCTCCACTGTATAGTGCAGACTCTCATGGCAAAGGTATCGAGGAAAGAGACGAATCAAGACAGAAGATGAAAAATTCATCGTTACTTGAGTTATCTAGTATTTCTCTATATTCTTTTTATATCTCTTAGGTTAAGCCTTGACATGCGAAAGGAGGAATCGTATATTATATAAACGCAGGACGGTTGACTATTCAAGGGTTCTCTAAAAATACAGTGATATGCTCCGTACCAATTACGGATTCATTACAGCAGACTAGCAAAACGTCCTCTTAAGTTGACTGTCGGTATACTGACGACGACGATGCTTCTGGCAACCGGACTCAACTCTTTGTCCCGTGCGTCACAAGAACAATCCCACTTAGATACAGCACCTACAACATACTTCTCCAGGTTATTTCCCAGGCCAATCTTGAGTCCATATATGTAAGTTACATGCGCAATCCTCTTCTGTGTAATCATATAAGTCTCCGCCAGTACACACAGCATCGATAGCTGCTGGTTGCTTTTCCTGTGGGAAAATATCCAAGTCAATGTAGACGGTGCCTTTTTCGCCAATACTATTGGCCTCCTTTACCCTATGTTTCATAGTTTCATACAAACTGACAGATTCATCCGTAATATTTGTGGTCTCTGTATTGATTCACGGTATTTACTGTTCTTCACCAGATTGACTGCGTACTCTTGCGAATAGTTTTCGATACCAGTTTCGACCTCCTCGAACAACTCATTCCATCCATCGTCATTGCTACGTTGAACGTAGATTATAACGAATGGCTCAACGTCGTCCCGTTCGTTGTCAATCTTGCCAACACCTGGTGCTCTAGACATTCTGCGGGCTCGGAGTAAACTTCTTAGTAAACAGTTGTCAGAAAGTCAATGGCGAGAGTGTGGGCTAGTAATTTTAAGGGCAAGAAACTAGGAATAAAGAAGCAAAGCCACGATATTGTACATTAGTAGGTTTCCAGAGGATTGAAAGGCAGTTTTATATAATGTCGACCCCTCCAGAACTGACTTGTAAGCACGGAGAAACCCTTTATCGCGGCTGTTTCCATTTTCAAGTTCTTTATTGTCAAAGCCGAAGGACAACTTCCGAATACTATCCTGTCTAAAGCATTCTACATCCCCCAAGGCTTTGGGAATTTATCACGGGTAAGAAATCTTTATGAGGCTTAGCAATTAGAACCAACAGGGGGTTCTTTCCATTGAGATGTACCTTTATAATTAAAGGTAAGGGATACCTTAACAAATTTATCATTTGCATTGAGTAGCACTAACTGTTTGGAGCGTCGCTTGGGTATCCACAGAAAGATACTTCAGGGGTTGAGAACTTTCAAGTCTGTCCTGCACTCACAAGCTGTTTCTTTCATTTTCGATGTCGAATCTGAGATCTGTACCTAAGCGCCCCAGGAACTATGTAGATTTAAAGCATAGGTCAACCCTCTTTCATTACAATGACTTATTCATATCCATATGTATATCTCACTTAGATGATAGAGAATATTAAATTTTACCCCCTAGCATAATTGTGATTCCAGGTTAAGGTAAACGTCTGATTATAGACGCTGACAAGGCCCTATCTTTCTCATCCATAGCTTTCAAATCCGGTTCACGTTGCACTTTCACTACTTCTTCAGGTCGTTCAGGGAAGGAATGAATACTTTTAGAACAGATGGCATATCGGAAAAAGAAAGGTCGTAACTCATTAAAACATGACCTGATCTACTTATTGAAATCTATATATAATCCTAATGCTTTTGAATATCCCGAAAGTTTCCATTACTTTCAAGAGGCAAAGTTCATCAATTCATGCAACCGACTTTGTGGTATCATGTCATCTTTCTCCTTCAACCTTCCATATCAATTCCCGAACCCCAGCGGCAAAACGACGGAGGACACTTCAACCAATAACTTCCTCCAAAGCCCTAGCCTTCCGGGGGAAGACACGCTTGTACAAGCTGATACCAATCGAGTCCTGAGGATTGATCTTGGCATCGAACGTAGCCTTGAAGTAACCATGGGTACCCAGACTCTCCTTGATGAATCCGCTGCGGCCTCTCCTAGTCCACAACTGGAGAGCCTTGAACCACTGGATGTCCTCCTGGTTGAAGAACATGTACCGCACTGTGACGACCCGCTTGTGAATCTTGTATGGGTGGCCTGTGAGGATGGCGCGCTTGGAGACAACACGGCTCGGGTCCGGCGCCACGACAGTGCCGGTTGCGATCAGGTCCAGGTGCTCGACATCCGGTTGGTTGTCTCCGTCAAGGACCTCGGGATCTTGCACGGGCTTGTTCTTAAAGACAAGGACGGGAACTGCGCCCCAGGTAAGGGGGCCAATCCATGTTGCAATGGCACTGCGGCCGGGATGAAGGTACCGGTCGAACTTGTGTACGTTGTTCGGGGTGTTGCCGTTAGAGGAGAAGATAGGGTTGACGACCATACGACGGGGTCCGCATTGAATGATGAGCTCTTCCTTGGACTTCAAGGGCTCCTCAATGCTGGAGTTCAAGGTCATGTTCACGTTGACAACGGTGTGCTTGTGCTCATGGCGGAGAAGCGAGAAGAGGCACAGTGGCTGTGGCTTGTTGCGAAGAGTGGTTGATACTGCACGCAGATGGACGTCTACGCGGTTACCAGGGTTAACACCACCGATGAGGGCTTCCCTGACGGCCCTGTTCTTGGAACCCTTGTAGTCAATGACCTGAAGCAGTCGACGCCAACCTTCGGGCTCGTGAGGCCGGTCTTCTCTTGTCTCCCAGGGACTGGTCTTGAAGTTCTTCAAACCTCTGAACCGTGCCAACCGTTCTCTGGCGAGAACATTGGGATGAAGTTCGATTTCGTCGGGGAATTCCAAGTCTTCCTTTGCTTCCTTTCTGCGACTGGCCCGGTATTCCTCTAGCTGTTGTTCTTCGTCCTCGGGGGATGGGTCAACGAACATCTCTGACTGGGGGTACTCGGTAGCTCCAGCTTCCGTCATTGCATCGTTGTTGTCTGGAAAGACACCGTCTTCCGGCGCTCCAGTTGTGTCCATATCCATCTCCTCGTCCTCTCCATCGGTAATGTCAGAACCGGAGTCAGAAAGATCTTCCAGAAACCATGAAGATTGGTAATCCGATGTTCCCCTGGGTAGCCTCTTGGGCTTGGGGGGAATATGAGAGTCGTCGTCTGAGAAGTAGTGGTGTTCGTCGAGGAGAACACCCTTTCGTTCCTCGTCCGGATTCAACAGGTCATCATCCTCCATTTCGATCTCCTCCGGCGCCACAACGGCCAAATCATCAAGGTCCGAAGTGGGGGCATCTAAAACCTGGGAAGATTCGCTATCATCGACATTCATGGCGTCGTCGCGTTTGGCGCGTGTGGTTGGCAGTGGGGCTGCTGTGATGGAGTCGATCTGGAAATCACCCCAGCCGGGGATATGAACTAAACGGTCCGCCTTCAACCCCCTTCCGCGAACGATACCGGTCACGACAACATCGTCCACCACTTCTGAGTTGGTTTCGGGCCAGTTCACATTCTCGATGAGCATCCAGCTTCGATCATCGCGCCAGCGGATACCCTTCGGTGTAGCGGTACAGAGGGAACGGATGGCGTTGGAGCATTCTTGTCTCGAATCCACAGAGAGGATCTTCTCCACTGCAGGGAAGAAATGGTTGATGAAAGACTTCAGAGACGAAGCGACCTGTGGGCGTTTCTTGGCCGGGTTGATTTTATCAAGGCCCTGGTGAAGTCAAGTTAGCATCGCAAAAACATAATACAGGTCACTTAAATCGCCATACCTGGACCACGGCAAGGACATTGGAGATTCCCTGGCTCTCGATCGACCGCAGAATCAATTCACCTTGTTCCTCTACCTCGATTTCAGACGAAAGTGCCACGATCACAAAGTCCGCCATGCGGCACACATCCAACGCATTCATAAGGTCAAACTTCGAAGGGATATATTGCAAACTCTGGCGAAAACGATCGACACGCACGCGGGAGATGGTGTCGGGGGAGATCTCACAAGAAACCTCCACACTCTCGTTCAGAGACTGGATAATAGCGGCAACATCGATATCGACAGTCAGGGGCACAACGGCGACGTGGCGGGGGGCTCCATTCTGACCAGAAAAGACACTTGTTGCCTGAGCCTTCTCCTGATGCTTCGCCTGCTGCTTCTGGCGGGCTTGATTCCTCCGATCGAGCTTCGACATGAGTTGTTGATGAGGGGTCTTTCGCGTGCCCCGCTCGCCTCTTTCAACTTTGCCTACAAGATATTAGTAATGAATTTGTGAGGTTTGAATATGCATTTGAAGGTTCAATTTCGCCGTACCTTTGTTTTGTTCCTTCAGCGCACCCTTGGACGCATGACGGCCCTTAAATGGCTTGTGGGAAGTTTTGGTGGTGGAACGGTGATGATGCATCGTTTGGGTGGGCGCCATATTGGCACCGCTAGACCCTTTAAAACGGAAGGGAAGGGAGTCCAGTGTGAATTATTTATAAAAAGGTCAAGAAGAAAATAAAGCGAAATAAAATGGTATCTTGTAAATAGCCCAGCAGGTCCCCAGTGGGCAAGTAGATCGCCTGGCGGTCAGTTTGCAGAAAAAAAAATCCCGCTGTGGTGAACAAGCGAAAAGGAAAAAAAAGGCTTGGCATGAATTTTCCTGCGAAAGACCCGCAGAACCTCCGGATCGCTACTCCAACTTTTTTCTTCATACCTTTACACTTTATTTGATTGGCTCTGTCCTTTCACTTATAATATATTCTTGGGTTTTTCAAACTTGTCACTTTCTCGACCCTCGAACACCACCACCGATGACGGAAAATCCGCCAACGACGGCCGTCGCGCCGGCCAACAAAAACCGCAAAGAGAGCAAAAGACTCGTTGAAGCGCAAAAGAAATATGGACGAGGAAAGGCGATCCCGGTACACAGTGTGAGAGACAAGAAATTGCGCAGCAATCTCAAGGCTGTTGAGGCCAAGTTCAAGGATGCGGCGCTCAAGGCAAAGGATGCGGAGATTCTCTTGGAGCACGATGCCGGGTTTCTTGAAGCTGAGACAGAGCTGGAGCGGACATACAAGGTTCGACAGGATGAGATTAAAGAGAGCGTGGGGCTAGAAACAGCCAAGAAGGGCTTTGAGCTGCGACTGAACGACTTTGGACCATACCGGGCAGACTATACGAGAAACGGTCGTGACCTACTGCTGGCTGGCCGGAAGGGACATGTTGCGACGATGGACTGGCGGGCTGGAAGACTGGGATGTGAGCTGAATCTGGGTGAAACAGTTCGGGATGCCCGGTGGTTGCACAACAATCAGTTCTTTGCTGTTGCCCAGAAGAAATACGTCTACATCTACGATCATGCTGGAACGGAAATCCATTGTCTCAGCAAACACCTTGAACCGCTCTTCCTCGAATTCCTTCCCTATCATTTTCTTCTCGCTAGTACTGTGAGTATCGTCCTATCTCGGATGAAAAGAAGCTTGTCTAACCACTATCTATTTTAGCAAATGAGCGGCCATCTCAAGTACACCGACACTTCCACCGGCCAAATGGTTGCTGAAATGCCTACCCGTATGGGCGCTCCAACATCATTCTGCCAGAACCCTTGGAACGCCATCCTTCACGTCGGCCACCAAAACGGAACTGTCTCATTATGGTCCCCTAACTCCCAGACGGCGTTGGTGAAGGCCCTCGTACACCGGGGCCCGGTCCGTTCCATGGCGGTTGACAGACAAGGCCGGTATATGGTCTCGACCGGTCAGGATATGAAGATGAACGTGTGGGATATTCGTATGTTCCGCGAGGTACACTCGTACTCGTGCTACCAGCCCGGTGCCTCGGTTGCGATCAGTGACCGCGGTCTCACGGCTGTTGGCTGGGGCACGCAAGTCAGCGTATGGCGTGGTCTCTTCGACGCAGCGGTCGCCGATCAAGGCAAAGTCAAGAGCCCATACATGGCCTGGGGCGGAGACGGTCAACGCATCGAGAACATGCGCTGGTGCCCATTCGAGGATGTCCTCGGTGTCACCCACGACAAGGGCTTCGCCAGTATCATTGTCCCGGGCGCCGGCGAACCCAACTTCGACGCTTTGGAAGCCAACCCGTACGAGAACACAAGACAGCGCCAGGAGGCCGAGGTGCAAGGTCTGCTGAACAAGCTGCAACCCGACATGATCTCCCTAGACCCCACCTTCGTGGGAAAGCTGGACACCATCAGCGACAAGAAGAACCGCGAAGAGCGCGACCTCGACCGCAGACCCGAAGACGCCATGGAGAAGCTCAAGAACCGCGGCCGCGGCCGGAACAGCGCCCTGCGCAAGTATCTGCGGAAGAAGGGCCGGAGGAACGTCATCGACGACAAACGGGTCAAGGCCGAATTGCTGCGCAAAGAGCACCAGTCCCGTGCAAGGGAGAAGCTTCGTGCCGAGCGGGAGGATTTGGGACCTGCGTTGGCCCGATTCGCCAAGAAGGAGATCTAATTCGGTCTCTGCTCACGGTGGATTCATGGATATTGCTTTTTTGCTTCTTTCCTTCAGGAGCTTTTCATATACCCGATGTTCTCGTAAGAGCCATAGCTCTTATTGATTTTCTGTCACGACGAATACTCTGCATTTTCGAGGCGTTGGGTCTGGTGTGGGTGTGGATATGGGATTTTACAACCAAAAAAGTTTACCTTACGCCTTCAAAACTTATAGTGAATAGACCAACAATTATACATTTTACACATCGTAAAAGTTCATCAGATCAATAAGGTAGTCTACATAACTTACTACTAATCGTCCACACTCCCAGATCCCCTAACAGCCCCATTCTTCCACCTCTCCAAACTAGCCTCATAAGCACCACTCCCCTTCCACGCACTCAAGATCAATCCAATGATATGCTGCATGCCCTTCCCATTCTTCACCTCCGCAAAAACAGTCGGTCCCCCCTCCCTCATCTTCGCCGCATCCCTCTCCATAACCCCCAAATCAGCCCCAACAATATGCGCCAAATCACACTTATTCACCACCAACAGATCAGACCCCGTAATACCCGGACCACCCTTCCGAGGCACCTTATCTCCACCCGCGACATCAATAACATAGATGATGAAATCAGCCAGCTCACGCGAGTAATTGGCGGCGAGGTTGTCACCGCCGGACTCGATGAGCAGGAGATCGGTCTGGAACTGTTTTTGAAGGGTTTGCAGGGCGAGGAGGTTTGCGCTTATATCTTCACGGACGGCGGCGTGCGGGCAGCCGCCTGTTTCGATGGCGCGGATACGGCTGGTGTGGAGGGCTTTGTGGCGGTTGAGGAACTCGGCGTCTTCACTGGATTTTGGTGAGGATTAAGTGTTAGCGGGATGATAGTGGGGGGGGTTTGAAGAAGAAGAAGGATAAGTGTTTCTGTTACCGGGTGAAGATGTCATTTGTCACTGCTGCGATGTTATACTCGTCTCGAAGGGCGAGACATAATGCGAGCATTAGGGCTGTCTTTCCAGACCCGACAGGTCTGTCGTTTGGGCTTTGTTAGTATCCATTTCTTTTTCTCTTTGCTTTTCTGGAGGTTGTGTTGGTATTGGTATTGGTATAGGAATACATACCCGCCAATACCAATGGTGAAGGCACGGTCTTTCCAGTCGCGGCCCTCAATGAGAGGCATTTCACGGCTCAGATAGGAACCGGGTCCGTCGAGGATCTCATGTGAGTGGCCATGGCCGCCAAAGTCATCGTGGGAGTGGTTGAAGCCCTGGTCGTAGGAGTGAGAGTGTGACATTTTGGGAAAGATATGTTGGTATAGTAGACGGTAGGCAGTGGTGAGTGGGAGGATATACAAGTGTGGAGGGGTAGTAGGAGTAGATCAGGAGGGGCTGCCATTCATTTACTATTTAATTCATAGCTTTTAAGGTTGTCGGCCATCGACGGCATACGGTCGCCGAACCAGCGGAGGATGCCGATTTATTACCATAATTGTCATATTTAGTACACGTTCTTCCTCTTCTTCTTTGCCCATGCTTCTCTTAAGCGAGGTAGGAATCCGATTGGACCCATATATGCTGACACGAACCAATATGTCATGGTTTTTTGATAAGATTAAATTGGATCTCCGAGCGGGTGAAAGTAAATGAATGTTGATCCGCCGAAGCCCCTTCCTCCCGCCAGTAGTACCAGTAATTAAAGCAATAGAATTAAAATTTTGGAATCAATTGGATGGAGGCATAACTACATTAACTCTTTCAGGTACATTCCAAAACGGCGGTATACGACGGCAACGTACAGCACGCAATTATTTCCAAAAAAGAAAAAAGAACAAGAAGCCCAACGCCAGACACATCAGTCGCCAATGAAAAGACATGGATATCAATAGAGCGGACCGAAGGGAAGAAATAGACGGTAACGCTAATGAGAATTGAGCTCAACGTCTCAGAACATGGCCTCCGCCGGTAAGGTATAGAGGTAGCAAGTAAAGCCACAAGACATGGACTCCGAGCGGAATCAGCCACAAGCGATAGAAATCGAGTACAACTGCGATGATCATTCGCATCGCGCAGCGTTGACTTCAAGGAGGCTAGTGCGCTTCTTGCACAGTTACACATACCACCTCCCCATCAAGCTTTAGGTTCCGTCACACAGCCAAACGGTGTCGCTGCGAACGTGATACACAGCCGTATCGTACCCATCAAACTTCACCAAAAGACCGAAGACAGTTGCAAGGATAAAGACAATCCAATATGTTCAAAGGATAGAGAGCGCCCCGGATTAAACGCAGAGAAATAAGCATCGCAAAGGTATCCAAAAACGGTACGCCAGTTCCCCGTCTCTTGAGAGAAATGAAATGTCAAGGAAAAATGCAAACAAGCCCATTAATTAACTCCTCTAATTAAGCGGTACCTTTCTGTCTCTTGCCACCCACTCGAGGACTGGCTTTTACTGTCTTCGGTCCTGGGGCAGCGCTGCCATTGATTTCTGGACCACCGCTGGTTTCGTCATTTTCCATCTTGACTGTGCTTGCCCGACGCCGTTTGTGACTCACGTTCGGGCTCGCACTGGCGCTCGTGCCCTGGCCGACATTGGGCTGCATTTGGCCTGGTACCATACCAGGGGGTCCAGCAAGATGGCTTTGAGCCGGACTTGGATGAGCCGACCCGCTAAGATGAGGCGATCCTTGGGAGCCCGGCAGACCGAGATGAGCCATCCCGGGAGACGCAAACTGATTGGGTCCGTTCATATTAGGAACTCGCGGGGGTTGACCTGGCTGCATAGCTGGGTTCATGGGTGCTGGCATAAACCCGGTGTTTGGAGGTTGAGTCTGCAGACTGTTGACGAGGTTACGTAGGGCTTCAGGGGCCGAGAGCTGAGGGTTTTGCTGAGAGAATTGAAATAGCATTTGCATGTGGGATATTGTTTCCGCGACCTATAGGATATCAACGATTAGATGAATCTTCAAAATGGTCATTTGGGACACTTACCTCGAGGAAACTCATTACAGCGGTGGGAACACCGTTGGGGGTCACCATAGACTCAGGTACAGTGAAGGAAGGTTGCTGGGCCTGTTTCTGCTGGGCCCGCTTGCCCATATTCTTCGGGACTTTTGGGCTTTGCTTCTGCTCGGCGGCAGCCTCTAATGCTTGCAATTGGGCGCGAGGAAGATACTCAGTATAATTTGAGACTTCAATATCAAGCATTTCGATTTTGTTATTCATGTCAAAATGTGCCTTCAATCTCCCGCTGCTGAATATCTATATTTGATGTTTGAAGTTAGGAAACTACTTTTTTTTGAAGACAGTTGAGCTCGACGAAGGGACGCACCTGCGTATCATTTGCAAACCAATAAATGAACGACACCTTTTGACTGTCCACAATGTGGCCCCCGTTTGCTGAGTCCTTCTCCCGTGCATTTTCAACAACCATTTGAATGTGACGGATTCCGCTCGAAAATTGTGTGTGGTAGTAACGTGCTAGGGCAGGAGTTGCAATCTCGAATTGCTTAGAGCCAGTTTGAGGATTCCATACGCCTTGCCGCAAGACCCCTGAGGGTGCGTAGAATTTATCCACGAATGACTGCCAATATAGCAGGTCATGTGCCTCGCCTTTGGTCTATAAAGAATTAGCAATGAGACTTCGGAACCAGTCTACGCATGAAAGTAGCACATACCGCGAAATTGCTAAGATGCTCCGCGTATGTATTGAGGCACAATATTGTTGCGCCCTTCATATTCATCCGCTGCTGCATCATCATGGCATTCTGCTGCTGTTGCGCCTTCAGTTGGGCCTCTTGGGCTGTCATCGGCGGTCCCTGCTGCTGCTGGCCTTGTTGTTGGTTCTGTTGGCCCTGCTGCGGCTGCGGCTGCGGTTGCGACTGGGGCTGCTGTGGCTGCTGCGGCTGCGGTTGTTGCTGTTGCTGTTGCTGTTGATGTTGCTGTTGCTGCAGCTGCTGCTGTTGCTGTTGCTGTTGCTGCAGCTGTTGCTGCAGCTGTTGGGCTTGCTGGCCCTGTTGGCCGTGTTGCTGGGTTTGCGGTAATTGTTGTGGCGGCGGGTTCGGTGTTGGTTGCGGCTGAGGAACAGTAGGTTGCTGCGGCGGCTGAGAAGAGGATGGTTGTTGTTGAGGGACCGGCTGTGGGGTGGCACTTCCCTGATGCGGCGGTGGCATTGGCTGCGGCTGAGGGGTGACACTTTGGGCATCATGCACATTCTGGGGATGAGGAGCTGGGCGCTGCTGTGGTGTCTGTTGACCAGGTTGTGGCGTAGACTGTTGAACCTGCTGGGCCTGGTGAGCTTGCTGAGCTTGCTGGGCCTGCTGGGCCTGTTGGGCTTGCATAGCCAAAAAGTGCTGCTGTTGGAGGTTCTGAGGCTGCCCATGAGGCATTTGCTGAAGTTGCATTTGAGAAATAACCGGGCGCATCCCAGGATTCTGCATAGCTGCTATTTGGGCTGCATTTAATCCTTGCGTGCCATTTGGTAATGATACAGGTAGTCCTCCATGTTGCTGCTGCTGCTGCTGTTGCTGCTGTTGCTGAAACATCATCCGCTGTCTTAATAGTTGCTGCTGCTGCTGTTGGTGCAGTAGCTGAGGGTTGTTGGCAACTGCAGAGTAAGACCATCACCCATTAGCCATCAAAGAAACTTTAGTATAATCTGATTTGGGGGAGCCAAGAAAACAAGTGAGCATACAATTTTGCGCAAAGTGCGGTTGTTGGAACAGATGGGCTTGTGCCGGACCCAGGTGAGAGAGAGCATGGGCTTGTACAGGGCCACCAGGACCAGTAGTTCCAGCACCTGGTGGCATTCCCCCCATCATTGGACCACCTTGAGTGACCTGAGGCCCTCCCGGAGCTGATACTCCGGGATGTACCTGTTGTACCATTCCAGCACCGTGGTGAGCATTTGGATGTTGGCCAGGGGCCAATGGGTGACCCGGGGGGATGCCGGGATGCTGCGGGATCCCTTGATGGGTGGGAAATGGCTGCGCCATCATCATCGCTGTGCAACGAAGTCGCCGATAACGGGACTCCTAGGAATCGGCGGAAAGGGGAGATCGAGATACAGTCAAGGGGGAGGGGGGAGGGAAAAGAGCGTTTGAAGGAAGTTCAGACTAGAGATTGAGTTTGAGGGGCGTCAAAACCAAAAGAGGGAATTTAAGAATTAAAGATTGTCAGAATGCCGACAGCTGGCGTTGACGGCAAGCGTCGGACTCGAAGAAGAGCGCGCTTGACGTGGAGGCACAACAGGCCGCTTTTAGCGTCGGAGCGGAGGCCAAGACGCAGCTGATGGGGGACTGAGCCTGCGTCTGGTATCGTCCAGAACCACACGAACGATGGATCATGGATCGGACCCGACCTAATCACCTCTGCCCGCCAGGTTCGGCCCCTAAAAGGTTCAAAGTTAGTTATCGGGGGTGGTCGGGGAGGGTGGGAAGGTGTTGGGAAGGGAAGACACGGGTAACAAAGATAGATAAGTGGAAGTGGAAATGGGTTTAGGGGAGGTCGGAGGTGTGGAGGGGCTAAGGGCCAACGAAAAGGGCAGAACGGCACCTGTCGCGATCGCCAGTTCAATCGCTCAACCAAAACGACGTGCTGGACACGAAGAGCACGCAAACAACACCACCTCTCCAGTCAAAATTGGCAAAAGAAAGGGACAGTGTCCAAATGCAAATGTCGTGGTGGGTAAAGGCGAAGACTAAGGGGTGAAAAAAAAAGAAGAGAGGAAAAGGAAAGGGTCAGAGGCTCATGGCGAGATCTGCCGGGTGGACGTCCTGAGGCTTTTCTTCGATTCTCAATCCAATCGCCCAGCGCGAATCATGCGAGACGCTAGCCTGCATCAGGAAGGGCTCACGTGAATGATCCGCAGCGGGAAAACTATTTTGCCTTGGTGAGTTTTTTTGGGTTTCTTTTAACTATTTCTTTGAGCTTCTTTTTTTCTTTCTTTTCTTTTCTCTTCCACTTCTTCAGACTCCTGGTCAATTTCGACTGGGTTTAGGCTTTTGTCGCAAGTCGACCATATGCTTTGTGCTATAATGTCTGAGCACCTGCAATAACTGCACCGTCCAAATTAACGCCACCAATGAGCAGAGTTTTTGCTGCATTTTGGGGCAACGAATCGTACGACAATTTCTAACTAACAAAATGAAGATCAGGTCATATCGACTGATCATTCCGCAACAAATAAGGTCAGTTCCTATATTTCTCTAATATCGCACACATCACACGCATATCAAAGATGACAACACCTTTTTTACTTCTTACCATCTCCGAACCGCCCCTGACGAGATATTCGGACCTTCCTTTCCCGGTTGGTCTGCTACTTGCCAGTATATTTTGTCTGAGATATCACCATACCCTACATATTGCTTTATCACAGTGATGTGACTGTCAGCTAACAGCTTTCGAGCAGATTACAGATTTGTTTCCCCCCGGATCACGATGCTAGTCAACCTAGAGAGTATATATAGAGAACTTCAGGACTTGAAAGCAATATTTTTTTACTTCTTGAAACCGACTACCATGATGATAATGTTCGTAGTATAATTTAGAACCTCAGAATCATTGTACGTCTCGGGCTCTCGATGTACAATTTGTAGTAGACATGAATATCTTTCCGTGATAGTTATACGAAGCTCCAGCAGTCTAGGTTTCCCTCGCATAGAGCTACATGGTCATAATGTCTATGAAGGTTTCCACTATTACTCAAACTCCAGAATGTCCCCGAGTATGGCTGACATGGCAATGAACTGACACAAAGGTGTGACAAGAAAAATTCTATTTTACAGACCAGAACAAAGAGAAAAGGCCAAGACCTCAGCCCTGGAATAGTCCGACTATGCAGATCTTAATGTCCTGTACTTGGCATTACAGTAGTCGAACTATGATAGAGCAGCCACCCGTCCAGGCTTGCCTCCTGTTCAGCTCGTTGCTGTTCGAATATTGTCCAAAAAGGTGCATAAGTCCCCATGGTTGAAAATCCAAATGAACATAGCATATGATGTTATTTTCTCCTTACCATTGCGGGACACAGCTGTATTTCTGTTCTACCCTCGGCTTCAACTCTATTCGAAAGAAACGAGGATACCCTCTTCCAATGGCAACTTGTATACGGAGTATGAGAGCTCTGCCTGCAGCCGCCTGTCTTTCAATCGTAGGGCGTGTGTTTGCAAGTCCACACATATACTTCGGGCTACATCAGTAAAGCTCAGCCTAGTTTCTTCTGTTCGTCTCCCAATACCTCGCCTGAAGGACAGAATCGGTTGAGCAGAAGTAAAAGAAAAAAGTGGTCTTGACTCTGGTATGACGTATGAGGCCTCCGAGGCAATGTCATGTCAACCTTAGTGTATGTGCTTTGGTGTTGTTGGTCATAAGTAGCAGGGGTTCAATCTAGGCGATATCACACAATTCGTGTTTTATGGATAGGACATTATTTTATTACTCGCATAACATCTATTGAACAACATACCTATATGTGCGCGCTTCGCCTCACTTTCTCTTGATCCCTCATACCTGTGATTGTTAAAAATTTGCCGATCCTTACTGCTTCATGTCCTTTGCCGGATATAATCAAATAGTCTAGAACCAAAGAGACATAAGCTTCACCTTGGGTATATACTTTCACGGTGCCGATAACGGCTGGGATATCATATGTATCTCTTCGAGGTCAAAGTAAGAAGGGAGGATTGGGCAACCACAACGCATAATAGTAGCTGTGTGAGGAGAGCAGCTCCATTCGTCATTACCTGTAGGTTGGTCGAATGGATGGAAGCAACACATCTCTTGACCGCAATTTGTTGACACTTCAAAGAAAACGAGAAAGAATAATAATAGAGAAAACGTACCGCATCATGGATTGTACCTAATGAATAAGGGGATCAAAACGTTGTGACTTGGTAAGTGCAATAAAACCCGAAACTATGCAAGGCATATATGTACTTAAGAAAAACCTCCAGGCAATGTGCAACAAAAAAGACTCGTTCAACTATCCAAAAACATACTAGTAGCATATGGACAGTCTGAAGTAGGGTTCACGGTAGGAGAGCCTATAGCTATAGTAAGGTCAGGAAACTTGCAGCCAAAAAGGTGTATGCATGTACCTAACGGCACTAGCAATATTTAGCAGATACCTAGTCAATGGATGATAAAGCCCACCAATAGAGGAACACCCTGAAAGATACTAAAAGATCTTGGCCTCCCTTTGGCAATGTATGCTTCCTTTGTCTGACCCGACGTATTTCGTATTCATGGTGATTTAGATTCTTGTTCCCACGATCTCGGAGATGTCCAATGTATACGCAGTTCAGTGTTTATCGGTAGGCCTGTCGCTATTTGCGGAGTATTCCCTGATGTCTAGCTTTACAATTCTGGGAGGAAGTTGTATACATCATTGATATATGGTTGGCTAGTGCTGGTTTTGATGATGCCTAAGGTGAGCACGTCACACAACTCCTGTGTGTTAGCTCCTAGGCCATTAAATAAAAGCGGAAGCTTGAAAACTGCTTCGTCCTCCTCCATCCTCTGATAACCTCGTGGCGACATAAATCCTCATCTGTAGAGTTAAAGTACTTTTTTTGGTATCGCAAGCCATGGAAGAGCGGAGCACTTCCAAGATTGACCACGAAGGCAAAGCTGGAATACTGAGTCGGTTGATGTTCCAGTCGATATTTCCACTACTATCAGTAAGGCAACACAAATGTCTGCCTTGCGGTCTTATAACACTCTGACGGATCAACTACCCTACTACAGGTTGGATACCGAAGACCGTTGACAAAGTTAGACACGCAATTTTCCGGCGCCAATAGAGCAGTCTAACGACATCAAAATGTGGTATCGAACTCATTTAAGAGGCGCACAATCGAAGGAGAAATTTCTCGCTAATCTTGGCTTTACATGACGCTTTCTATGGAGAGTTCTGTTTGGGAGGTCTTGCTATCCTACTTCCTGAGGCAGTTGTCGATGCTAGAGTAGCTGAGGCTCATCATCAAGGTACTCTACTAAGTCTTCGGAGCACAATAATGTCCCTCTCCATGGCCTTGCCCTCAATTGCAGCCATGATTTCGTTTATTATTTTCATGACACTAAATCGCTGACTAACACCAGCGAAAGCATTTTCGTCTCTAGCACTTTCCAATTGGCTTACGCAAAGCCTTAAATATCTTACCCCTGGTATTGTCGCACCTGGTTGATGCATGGATCTCTATACAGCGTATAGAGACCTTTCCACATGCGCAAGATCAGAATAATACAATATTCTGGGACTTAGGAGCAAAGACAGTGGTGAAGGTAGTAGATGGGTATTCTGCCTGGGACTTAGTGCAGTTGTCGAGACATAGCCCTGCAGAGGACGAGTCTGCAGTCTCGGAGAGTGATTATTTACTTTCTATTGAGGAACCAACCTTTTCGGAGGCTCAAAATTCATCCATGATTCTGCAGGACATCAATTTTTCTATTGGTGCTGGGAAGCTCATTGCTGTAATAGGCCCAGTTGGCTCTAGAAATAGCGCTCTGCTTTCTGCACTGGCTAGTCAAATGGTTCATTATCACACTTGGTGCCGCCCCAGCACTATGCTCGCAAGTCCAGTGGATCATAAGTGGCACTGTACAGAATAATATCTTATTTGGCCAGTCCATGCGCCAACCCTGGTGTACTCAAGTCTTGGAAGCATGTGCATTGATGCCTGACCTTTGCGCTGTGGGTTGATGGGGATATGACACTAGTTGGTGAACAAAGCATCACACTCTCGCAGGTCAGAAACAATGAACCAGTCTTACACGTACTATATACTCTTAACACTAATTTGATACTATTGGACGATCACTTATCGTCGGTCGATGCTGACGTCGATCATCACGTTTTTTCGTCAAAGCAATTTGTGGATTATTACGTGAAAGACCCGCATCCTTGTAACGCATCAGCAAAACGTGCTTCCACAGTGTGCTCGCATCTTATGGCTAGATCAAGGCCGCCTTAAAGAGATTGGCAAAACCTCCGATCTCCCCCTGCAATGTGGGCTTATTAGTCTCCATATGAATGGAAACTATCAAGAGACTGAGACTGAGACTGAGGCACAAGACTCAACGCTTGAGGGCATCCAGGCCTTTGGCAATGGCGGTGTGGCATCTGACTATAATGAGGGCCAAAGTGGTAAGAATCCTGACGTTATATCTCTCAATAATCGGAGTAACGCCCACTAATGAGACTTGATGTCAGTCAAGGTTTTCAGTCGCAGAGCTCAAGCATCAGGTACTATACCGTGGTTAGCCTACCGAGCATATTTCTCGGCGCCTGGTTCCCTATTCAAATGATCATTTGCGATTACTCTTCTATTACTGTCCCAAGTCAGTGGAATATTCACTGACGCCTAGTTACCTTGGTAGCTAGATGACACTTTCCGATGGAGCCCGGCTTCCTATATTGCAGGCTATGTGGTGCTGGTTATATTACAAAGCATCTTAATGTGGGCTTATCTGACCCGTTCTTCAATTCTTGACCTGGAAGCCAGTGATAGGCTTTATAAAGCTGCTCTGGAGGAGGTCCTCTCTGCTCCTATGTTAATTTTGACAGTCACTCCGGTTGGGCGCCTTATTAATTTGTTCTCTAACGACGTCAATCTGCTCGATACAGTGTCAACGATATTATACGGTCATTTTTCTTTCTGATCAGTACTACGTTGGCTACGTTCCTCTCGATTAGTGCGAGCTTTCCAATTGCTAGGCAATATTATTATAGAGAAACCCACCGTTTTGGATGATCAGAATACCATCTTCGACAGCTTTGCGAAAAGAAACGGAATTACCTGTGTGTACTCCGTACCTTTATATATAAATCACTACTTCTCCAGAATTGTACATAGTATTAAAATGGAAGTTGAATACTGGGTTTCCCAAAGTACAGTCCCTTAGGATAACCAAGCAGATACGCATTTATTGCTCAGAAGTGTGTCTTGAGTGGCGGCAAAATTGAGGTGAATGTGAACTGGCCATCTAAGAGAGGAACGACTGATCTATATCTGATGCAGTTGAAGTGGGACTTCACTTCGGGAGAAATATAGTTGGACCCACATGAAAGCCACGTGATATCAAACTCCGGCGACCACCCGAAATGAGCAGTTATTGATTGAACTGTCTTTTTCTTATTTACGACTCGACCGATGTGTACGCCTGCTGCCAGCGGTTCCAGCAGCTTTTATCTTTGCTAAATCCGGTGGCAACTCCTGTCCTGGATGTATTCGCCAATGCAGCGAGGCAGGCTGCTTTCGTCTCTTGCACGACCCTGCCGATTCATCGCGCGCCGCCGATATCCTGCACTTGTCGGCTCTACTTCGCGTCGATTTCATCTTTCGCGAGCGTGGCAATCGTCAGCACCTTCCGATCCCGAAGATACACACGGCACCGCTCCTAAAAGCGCCGCTAGTGATATCTCGACCTTCAATGCCGAACACAATGTACCTGGACATGATACCTCCTCATCCATCGAATCGCCCTCCGCAGAGCGCGCCGGGAGAAAGGAATCGGGCCCATATGGGTCGGCCTTGCGAAGAGCATTGAGAAACAGGAAGTCTACAAAGGAGTGGGCGGCCCCCACTGCAACAATTCCCTCGTGGTTCTATGAGCGGAACACCGTGGTTAATGGAGGCGAAGGCCAGGCCGCTACAGGGGCTCCGCAGCAGGTCAAGATAAGCAGGTCGGAATCGGAGACGGTCAAAACTACAGCCGATGACATGGCCAACGGTGGTAGTGGCGAAGGAGAGCCTTCGGCATCGGGTGAAACACTCGAAACCGGGGAGCGGTATGCTTTGACGGAGTCGCTATGGGAGGAGCTATGCGCATCTGCGAGAGCAGGTCTCCGACTTCCACCTGCGAAGTATGCTAAAGAGCCCTCGGCAAAGAAGTCCCATCTCGTTCTTCAATATCCGGGTTCAGACGGCATTCTGTTCCTTGATGCGGTTGTGAAGAGACTAGCGAAGGAACTTGATGCTGATGTGGTGACACTTAACGCTCAAGATATTGCGGAACTATGCAGTGAGCAGGATCTAGCGGATGCGGGTACGAGCTCGACTATCAGATCTCTTGGTTACGAAGTATACCGTCCGACGGCCTCGGACTCTTGGCAAGACTTGGGCGACAACATGGGCGAAGGAGATGATGATGCTGCGGAAATCGAGATCTCACCGCGCAGCTTCCAACCCGGTCTAAAAAGTCCCAAGTTTATAACCATCGAAAGTTCCCGAGATACTGGCGACATTCCAATTCCGAGTGTGCTTGGCTTGAAGTCACTAGTCGCCTCCTGGAACCCATTACTAGACCAGCCGGGTGGGCCTGCATCATCGCAGACCGATCGTGCAGAAGACCGACGACTACGACTAATTAATGAGCTAATTTCTTCCCCTGGTGGACCAAAATCGCAGCCAACGGCCCCCCAAGAGGAGAAGCTCACAGAATCGCCAAGTTCTGAAAACTCCACGCTTGCTCGCGATGTGATTGTGCAAGTCCAAGACTATGGAGATATTCAGGGTACTCGTGAAGGAGCAAAGTTTATATCTTTATTGCAAAAAGCCATTCAAGACCGCAGAGGAAGCGGATCGCGTGTCTTATTCGTTGGAACTGCCTCACAAGATGCTACTCCAGACTCGGATGCGTCGAGACTGATGCAAAATGCTTTCGACGACCAATTCTCACAGATGCTTGTCATTACGCCCGCTATGAGCTCTGACGTAGCAGACAAAACCTTTACAGATGACCGAAAGAAACGAACGTTGGATATCAACATACGCCACTTACAAGATATGCTCCGGACACGGCTCCATGAGACTCCCTCGGCACTCAAAGACAACGTATTTGATATCCGTGCTTGGCCATTGGACGCGTCTGTCGTGAAGGAGTCTGGCCTTGATGAGCGGTACTGGCCCTACAGCGAGGTGCACTGGGCCACAACGCTTGCACTTGGAAGCCTTGGTCCAGACGAACCCTTTGGTTTTCAGCACATACAGAAGGGAATCGAGATGATGCAAAGGACAGATCGTATTAAGAATAACTGGATGAAAGAAAAAACTCCTAAAGCGAAGACCAAAGAAACTGGTAACGACCGTGAGCGGCTGTTGAGTTCACTTCACAAGACCTGTAATTCACACGAAAAGAAACTGCTGAATGGGGTAGTGGACGCCAAAAGCATACGAACTACATTCGCCGATGTTCACGTCCCTTCGGAGACCATTGACGCGCTGAAGACGCTTACCTCACTTTCCCTCATTCGCCCTGAAGCATTCACCTATGGTGTCCTTGCCACGGATAAGATTCCCGGTCTATTATTGTATGGGCCTCCGGGTACTGGTAAGACTCTTCTTGCCAAGGCCGTGGCTCGCGAGAGCGGAGCAACCGTCCTTGAGGTTAGTGGCTCTGAAGTCTATGACATGTATGTCGGCGAGGGTGAAAAGAATGTCAAGGCTATTTTCACGTTGGCCAAGAAGCTGAGCCCATGTGTTGTGTTCATTGACGAAGCGGACGCTATCTTCTGTTCACGGACAGGGGCGAGCAGTCGCACATCTCACCGCGAGCTCATAAACCAATTCTTGCGGGAGTGGGATGGGATGAATGACCTTTCCGCTTTTATCATGGTCGCCACCAACCGACCATTTGATCTCGACGATGCTGTTCTCCGGCGTCTCCCAAGGCGACTGCTCGTAGATCTCCCAACTGAAGAAGATCGTCTGGCTATCCTGAAAATCCACTTAAAGGACGAAATCCTCGATAGCTCCGTTGACTTCGCCGAGCTAGCTCGCCGCACCCAGCTCTATTCCGGGTCCGATCTGAAGAATCTCTCCGTCGCGGCGGCTTTGGCCTGCGTCCGGGAAGAGAACGACTTGGCAGCCCAGCATCAGGGCGAGGAGCCCTATCAATACCCGGCAAAACGCACATTGATCTGGAAACATTTCGAGCGCGGAATGGAAGAGATCAGCGCGTCCATCAGTGAGGACATGGCGTCACTCGGGGCAATCCGCAAGTTCGACGAGCAGTATGGTGATCGCAAAGGTCGGCGTAAGAAGAGCCCGGGATGGGGCTTCGTGCCTGCCAGCACAGCCGAGGCTGTTGCTGACGCCGCGCGTGTACGGACATGATATGACTACAACATGGGAATTGTTTAGAGGGGATTGGTGTTCTTTTCGTGCGAAAATGGGATTTTTCGGATCTCACGCGACGACTTGTATACTATTAGCGATATGATAAACCTTGTACCAATAAACAAGTTAGGCTTGGGTACAAATGGCATATAACTTCTGTTGAAGCATACATTATCATCTCATTAATATTTAGTACCTTGAATTTTTCTTCCCTTCTCACCATAATTAAGGTAGTATTCAGCCTTATAAGATCTGCAGACGAATTCGGCGATGACATCGACGAATAAATCTCCGCCGTTTTTTGACATCACCCAACCAAAGCATCCAACAACCAACCCACCTTTGGACCTTCCCTCTTACTCCCGACTCACTCAGCGGGAATAACAGACCAGGTCGGAAAATAAAGGGGATCCCAATAACTCGCCACACAGTCATCAATACCAGATACCCCAAGCAAAAACAACATCAAATCCTCGAATCCCTCATATCTCCACTCCCTCCACACCTACCCCTCACACCAACCTCACCCCCCAATCCTCACCATCCGCTCCCAGAAAGAAGCAAACTAAAAAAGAAAAAGAAAAAAAGCATGACAACCGAAGCCCGCGACTCCGCTATCCGCGACGCGAAGCGCTACGTCCGCGACATCGTCCGCAACGACTGGACCTTCCAACCTTCCAGCGACACAGGCGCCCCAGCATCCGTCTCGCCCCCACTCCCCGAGCAAGAAGTAACCGAATGGCGACTCCGTATCTACGATAGCTCCGGCTCGGAACTGGAACCGCTCTCCTCGCCTACGCTCGCCAGTCCCGCAAGTGGGTATGACTCGGCGCAGCTTGAGAGTCCCAATCTGTCGTGGCACGGCGAGGAGAGGTCCGAGCGCCGGCGCAAACGGCGCAGACAGATGGAGGAGGAGATGCGGTGGAATGAGGGATTAAGGACGTGGGTGGAGAGACGGGATGCGTGGACGGGTGCCAGGCCGAGGGAGGAGATTGTTGCGAGGAGGCAGCAGAGGCTGGCGCAGGAGGTGCCTTCTCGGCCGCTTTCCTCGGCTTCGGAGGATGCAAATGCGGGTGATCTGGCCTCGAGGACGGAGGCGTCGCTCTCTATCGCTGAGAAAGATGGTTCGGAGGTTCAACCTGCTGCTAAGGAGCAGAATCACAAGGATTCGACTGAGACGGGGATCACGGAGGCGGGAACAGCTTTGAGGGACGCGACGGCGACGACGGCGACGACGACGACAATAGTGGATGCTACGACGCCTGCTCCTGCGCCGGCTACGGCTGCAGCTACTGCAATAGCGTCGTCAGTCGCCCACCAAGGCTCAGAAGAAGACCCTTTCATCCCCGTCGTGCCCTCTCTCATCTCCACCTCTAACCCTATCCGTGCCTCCATCACCCCCTCCATGTACCCCTCCATCTACTCCAAGGTTGTCGTCCAGGGCCTAACACCCACGGTACCGATTAATCTGGCTGACGTCACTAAGGCGATGGTCCAAGGCTGGAAATCAGACGGCCAGTGGCCGCCCAAACCAGCCACCACGAGTATCGTGCTTCAGGATACTGCGACTGTGCCTAAGATACAGGATGCGCAGGCATCTGGTGAGGCACCGCCATCACCGGAGTCGAAGAGGAGATCAGGGGTTGCTAGCGCTGTTCGGAAGGTGTTGCATTTCTCGGGGTTTCATCCGCATCCTTTCCATCGTCGCTCGAGTCATGGCGGTCATCAGCATGAGGGGGATGTGGATGGTGCTGTGAATATCGAGCATCTGGAGAGGTAGATTTGATGTTTTTATCCCTTTATCCTTTTTTTTTTTTTTTTTCCCTTTCGCTTTCTGGTTCAATGAAATTCACTTGCCATTTCAAGAGTTATGGTCACGTCTATCTGGATTGCTTGGATGCTGTCGATGCTATTTATGATTACTCTCACTGTGGAGTTTTCTCTTTTTTGGGGGCGTCATCACCTTTATCAGTAGAATATTGATAATGGTGTGGGATATGTATGAATGACGTGGCAGAGACGATGATTTTATCATGCCCGGTTCGCTGATGCTTGATATATGTATAACGGATCTCTTTGCATGACACATAAGGCGCATGTTATGATTTACTCACGAGAGGGGGTTCTGGACGAATTAAAGTTGTCATTAATCAATCCCATTCATTATCCTTTGCTACCCAATTCCAACTATCGTTCAATAAAAAATTAAGGTACTATACATGGCTATCTTTGAGCTTGTAATACAATCAAAAGCAGTCATCCATTCTTCCATCCAACCTAAACACCATGTTTGAATTACTGGAAACTATCAAATGAATCAAGAACCCGTAGGGTATCCAAAAAATTCTGAGCAGCATCATCGAATACCGCTATTGGAGAGTTTTCCAGGTTCGCCGCCACGGATGACTCGAGGTTCACCTCCTGCGGTTGGTGGCCGCCACGTCGCGTAAAGTAGTATCTTGATTGATGTCGGGACCAGCTCTCATTGAGGTAAGTTTGCAGCTCGCGTGTCGCAGAAATGCGGATCTCATTAAAGAACTTTGGCACACTAGCATGTGCATTTTCTGATGGAAAGACACTCGATGGAGGAGCGATGGTTTCCACATCAATGATGAGTAGCTGATCATGTAGGAATGACATGGCGAACAGTACGAACCGTCGAAATGCGTGTATTTGGGAAATGGCTTTCTCCCCTGCATCTGTGGCTCGATCAATGTAGTCGACGACCCGCAAGGAAGACACTACCATTTCAATGAAGGAAGCAACAGTGACCACAACTGAGGGATCTTTGAGCAAATTGGCATTACCAACAATGGAGTACAGAGCTCTGTATGACGACTCGAAGATCGAGCCAAATATATCTATCACCGATGCAACGCAGTCGAAATCCGTGGTATCAATATGGAAAAGCAGCTCTTTGAAAGTAAGGGATATGGTTTGTATGATCGGTCGACTGAGAAGCCATGCACCCGGATTGCTGAAAGTGGTCTCAAGATAAGCCGGAAACACGCACTGCAACAACGTCGCTCTCAAGGTTGGTCTAGCGGAGTCTCCCGCTTCATAAGTATGTGCTATAGATGTCTGTAGTTGGTCAACAAGATAAACCTGTTGGCCATCTATGGCGGCTCGCTCTGAAATGCCCTGGATGAACATAATCAATGTTTTTGCAACCTTTTCGGAGGAGAGCTTGGGCTCATAGCCCTTCAACCGTGCAACAATGTACGTTGGGTCTGTCGAAGGCAGAGGAAACGAGGCGGGATCAGTGAAGAACGGGTCGATAGGACAGATATCCCTCGTATGCTGTTGAAGGAATCCAACGATGCGGTGAACAAAGTCCACATAGGCTCCCTGTGCACTTGCTGCGCTATTGCCTAGCTCCTGGTAGTTTGCCTTCATAGAAGACATCATTTTCTGGATTAGTTCGCGGTACTCTTGCTTGTCATTCGAAAGTGTTCGACTTGCTGTATCATCTAGATCTTGCAGGTGCGCGCGCATGTTTGACAGTATACTTGATATAAGAGACAGCCGACGTTGATTGAGGTCTTCCAGGGTAATTGAGTATTGGCCATCCCTTCTATCCTGGGAGAAGGGTAGGTTCTGTAGCAGAGGATGGGTCGGGTCGCAATTTAACAAAGCTTCTGTCAGAGAGTGCTGGAATTTCAACATCGATACCCGCTCCACTAGACTTGACATCCACATCCCGAAGACCTGCATTTTACATTCAGACATGAATCGAGCATCTTTCTCAATGCAGCTCGCCAGAAACTTAGGTGTGAACTTTCTGGTCTGCACTGTCGATCGAAGTACTGCCCAAGAATCACCGTCGTACAGACTAAGATAATTATCCCAATGCCGCAACCCATACTTCACAAGTGCTTGTGCGACAGAAGTCCAACAATCAATGATGCTAAGGAGAATTGCATCTTCAGGACAGTGATCCTCGCCAAAACAATTGGACATAAGCTGGGATACGGCTGGGTGAAGGACCTTCTTCAAGTGTTCGATTCCTTGAGGCTGGGTTGGTGAAGAACCCCCATCCCCGTACATAGCCTCAATATCGGTCCAATCCCCATACTCTTGGCTATCTTCATCCACTGGCCCTGGAGGCTTTGCTGTCCCAGATACAGTGACAGAATTGCACTTCTCAACGTAGGCTTTAATCATCTGTAGAGCCTCTGACACGGCTGTATTCACGCGAGCAACCTTGGGATTGAACAGCCCTAATACTACACTGATAGGAGACTTGGAAATGAGCTTGTGAGCATGCTCGAGCGTTGGAGATAACTGAATAGCGTTCTGTAGGCCATTGAGGGCAGTTTTTAGGAGAGACTCGATCTGTCTCTGATTTTGCGAGATCGTCCGCTCAATCAGCTGGTGAGAAAATTGATTGTCTCTGGTGTTTTGAGCTTCTATCTCTCGCCGGGCAAGGTTGTGCTGTTTGATAAACTCGCTAACAAAGTAACTATGCCAATCAGCGAATGGTTCTAACCCAGAGACATCCTCATCCGTCGACAATTTGAAGTGCACAAGCCTGGCCCATGATCGAAGGCTGATGTTGCATGTTTCGCGGTGAGAGTTGGCAGGGTGCACAAGGTTCTTTATCGTTTCTAACCGAGGTCGGCACTCATCTGGGACCGCAAAGTACAGAGCACAGAGCAGATCGTGGTGGTTCCTCAAGGCATCCAGATCCGCCTGATGGATAGGCTGTTCTTTCGGGTATACTCGACCATGATTTGGTAATAATCGCCACGCAAAATTGCGCACCTTCTTCTTATCATACTTTCTCGACAAGAAGCGTAAGCCACTTGCAATGATCTTTAGGAAGATATGGAAGCACGGATCACCTGCCATGACATCGAGAGAAGGATCCCGGTCGAGCTCATCCAGAAAGGAGGGTGACGTGTAGTTCTCTTCTTGTTTCAAATTATACAAAGTGTTTCCCGCAAAAAACTCGTATAGAGTATCTAAGATCGGTTTACAATCCCGCCAACCCCAGCCATTTATGAGATGGAAGCACCTATGGAAGAGAGCTTGGCAGTAATTGCTATATGATATAGTGGCTGAAGAATTGCGCTCGTAGCTGTCCAAAACAGGTCGCAACAGTTGTTTTACTGCCGTCCAATTGTCGCAAGTCTCCCTGAAGCGTGAGCCGACCCGGGCAATTCCACGAGCATCAAATTCGCTCAACGGCAGTGTCGTGAATAGCCGATGCCAATTGCTTTCGAGGATATTGATATTCTTTGTGTTGCTCAAGCTTCCGGCTACCGAAATAGTCTCGGCGATAAAGCCTTCAAAGCACCCCTCAAGTCTATCTGTACTGTGCAATATCTGCCGAACAATCACGTAGGCATCAACAGCTGGGTAATCATCCCGAACGCCTTTGTCGCGTTGCACGCGCAATTTGTTGTCTTCCAAGAATTTGCGAATATTAGTCTCCCCCACTGAGCTCGAAATAACTGCGAAAACTTGCCCACAAACTTGTCTCACAAGCTCCAAAACTTCATCCGCAACGCTGCTATCAACAAGAGGATGGCGAGCTAATTGGTAACTTAAGTTGGCGAATGTGGCATTGTAAGAAGCGACTTTCATCAGATGCTCTGTCTCTCGCGCGGTCGTTGACACCAAGGCTGTCAAATTATCCTTGACCTTAGTCACAAGAGTATGGGCCCTTTTCACAAAGCCCATTCTATCGATGGGGTCGATAAATGTCAGAGATTCCGTGACATACTTGACCAAGGATCTGTATATAGTGTAGCTGCAGGTGAGCATGCTCTCAGGAGCCACCTCACTGGTCGTAATATCACTCTTTTCCACTCCTTCAAGAATGGTATCAAACGCAACGCCAAGTTCAGAGGACACAGTATCATTCCACTGGCCCCAGCGAAAGGTTTGATCACCAACCTTCACTTCGCAAGGGCCAGCATCTTTATCGAAGTCACGTTTACCAACCTCAAGCGAGCGGCAGAATTCCCCACTTCCAATGAATGAAGATTCATGAAAGAACGTTCCAGGACCCAACGGACTAATGCTAAAATCTATAGTGTACGAGCGTTGAAAACCGATTAGTCCCTCCAAGCTGTCTCCAACATGTTGGAAATCCCTGCTTTGTACCCCTAAAAGCTCTGGGTCAGGCGATAGAGCGATTGGATCCTGATTTTCAGGTGGACTAACGTCCAGCCTTGTCGGTGTGCGTTTCTTCAGTTTGTGTCGCCTGATCTGGATAGGGGCCTTTGGGAGCGTTTCAGTCGCCGTATTCGACTCTTGGGTGGAGGTATCCCGTCGTTCTCCAAAATGAACAGCTGTGTGAGTGCTGCCAACAAGAAATCGATCGAGTACTAAGTTTCGGCTCACAGCTTCCGGTAAGCGCTTTTGCCTAAGGTTTCGATTGAGTAGTGAAAGTGACCTTTGAAAAGAGGGTGGTCTGGATACGTTGGGGTTCACCATCTCTAGTCCTGCAGGCCTTGGGGTGTTTCTCTTTAGAGATGTCACCACAACGTTTCTTCGGACAATCCAATTGTTGCCATACTGGCCCGGCTGCGTCGGCCTTTCTGAAGTAGGACGGGCTGTTAATGATGGAGTCGGTGCAGGAGCTTCTAGGTGTGGTAAGCGATTCTGGACAACATTATTCTCTTCAGCCAGTTTTGTCGGTCTAGCAGCAATGAAGCGGTCTTCACTTAGTCCCCAAGATCCATGGTTGCTAGGGCTAACTTTCTTATTCGCAGAAAGACCCTTCAATGGAGGTCGTATAAGAGGTTTTGCTTGAGGTCTGGGCAACTTTGTCTGCCGAATACGCCCAGTGCGCCATTCGCGCAACGATGTGTTGGCATCCTCTGTATCCAGCATTGAACTTAGCTTGAAGGCTTTACCAGAAGGACTTCGTCTACCCCGATCCTGACGAGACCGTGCTTTGCGTGCGGCAACTCTGAGGAACTGTGGCTGCTCATTTCGAGGCCGAGCAGCAACGTCTGGAGCGTCCAATATACCAAGCTTCAAAGGGGCGCGTGAGGACTGCCTTTTCCTTTCTTGCCTGTAGATGGGATCGGTCAACCTAGCTTGTCTATTTAGCCGAGGTCGCTTAAAGTGGCTATCAGAATGAGCAAGTTTGCCTTCAGGCTTTTGCCGTTTCTTGCCCCCTTTTTGGCACATTGGCGCTGAACGTTCACGAGTTACCGATGGAAACATGTAATCAATGCGGTTGTCTTCTTGAATATCCTCCCCATCATCGTCCGCAAGAAATTGGTCATCAAATCCAACCAGGCTAGCCAGTACCTGGCGTGCATTTTTTCTACCATCAACGTCATTATTTTCGCTCTCATCACTGCCATCAGAGTCAGCAAGATGCCTTAATGATGCCAAATGTCTGGCAGAGTTTGACGGAGTTGCGGGGCCATGTTTCTTAAGTATCTTTTTAGCGACACCTTTGGCGTTTTCTGTTCGGGAGGTTTTATCACGATGTCGCTGCGTAGAACTCAGCTGTGTCTCCTTCTGTCTTTGTTGGTCTAATCGCAGCCATGAAGCCGGTAGAACGCCTTTGATCCTACGTTGGAGTTGGCGAACAGCGGTTTGATCCACCCCCTCATTTTGCACTTCTTCTTCCCCTTCCCCATCCTCTGCTTCAGAATTCGGCTGGCTTCGAGAGGCTATCGACCGGTCATCTGCAGGCCCTTGGTCGACGCCAGAGCCAGACACGTACGCTATACTAGCATCATCTCTCCCCACTAGCCTGGGGCCCGTGCTAGGTGTGTTTAACGTAGGCGGCGTAAACCCGCGGGGAAACCGGAACTCGGTGGGGTCTTGTGTGGTTTGCGGGGAAGAAACACTTCCTGAGCGTGGCGGACTAGGGGGGATGTCCCAGATCGACTCATTGTCTAAATCAATAGCAGACGTACGATTATCTATCACCACCTTAGGCTGAGATTGATGCCGTGATAGGAGTCGATGATTCGCCCACTTTGAAACCTTACGTCGCTTGGGCCCTCTGGCTTCACTTTCAGGAAGGTCCAAGTGGTACGAATGCCGTTGATCCCATTGAGTATCTTGCTGCGATCTTGCCTCATATGTAGGATGTATCCCCACTGGAGACGAGGGCGCAAACTCGAAGTCCGCTACAGGGCTACTTGAGCGGGGCTGAGTACTGCCGAAGCTCCGGCCTTGAGCCTCGGCTGCCGCATGCAATGCCCGCTGATATTGAGCAATCCGTACTGGTTTAATGCCCCTTGCCTTCATAAGTTCTTGGTATTTCGCATCTTCCAAAAGATAAGGATGTAGCTGAATTGGGTTACGCTGCCGCAGAGACCGTCGTGTAGGCTCAGACATCTCTTGTAGGATATCTTCCGGGATTTCGAGGGGAGGGAGCAGGTCCTCTACGCGACTCTGTGGTGGTGGGTTCATTGTGTTCTCTCGATCATTTTGATTGTCCTCGTCTAAGGATAAAGAGCGTATGGATGACAGCGGGGAAGATAAAGGAGAAGGATCGGGGTTCTCATGGTCCTGCTGTGGTTCGCCGCTGCTTTGCGCTTTCGAAGGGAGGCTAATCGATCTCCGAGATATAAGGTGGTCTAGCTGTAGTTCGTCTGGCGACGAGCTGGGAACGTCCCATATATCTTTCTCTTGCTCTGCCCGAGGAGTCGACGGCGGACTTGATTTGGGAGTAGCGGATAGGGTTGGTGATGGATGTGCATCTCTTTTTCTTCCCCTAGGGGTGACATCCTCATCATCGAAGCTTTCTGGCGGCGGTCTCTCGGGGCCAGCGATATTGTCGGGCAGCTCCTCATCTGAAGACTGTCTTGCATCATACTCCTGACCGGATGTATCATTGGTCTCTTGACTCAATTCAGTAAACTGGAGATCATCACCAACATCCTTTTGGGAATTCTGGTGCTCCTGCTCTTTAGGAGCTTCAACCTGAGAGGCTCGACCTGTCGTATCAAGAGCGTCGAGCACCGGGGATGCCCCAAGCTCATCATCGCTACCCTCAACATCCTGATTTACCTTATCCTGGCTGTCTAGGCCATCATCCTCATCTGAGTCCGGTACAAACCCTCGTTCCCGCCATGATTCCATTTGTTTCCCTGGCGCTGATGGCCCATCTCCCCTAACAATCCATCACTTCGTAGGTATAGGTTGCGAACGAGGGATTCCGGCTCCCCAATAAATCAATAGAAAGCAAAACTTATGCCCGGATATAACAGGAAGTTAAAGACGATAGTGACGAGTCAGATGGTGGCCAATCCAGAATTAACTGAAAGTGATTGTCGGGAAGACGCGTCGAAAATGTGGGGAGACGCGACGGAGATTAATGAACGGTGGAAATTTGGCGATGCGGCAAACTTAAAAGACCTTCACTGAGCCATTAACTTACTTGGCCTAACACATCCTCGGTGGATATGACACCAAGACCACAAATTCAATTGAATTCAACTTCCCCATCTTCACCATACAATCTCTATCCAAATTATCATGAGCCGAAACTGGATCCCGGCGCTTGTCGCCATTGGAGTGGGAGTTTTCTCAGGTACGGCTGGAATGCAGAACGAGACAATGCTCTTCACTAACAAATAGATTCGCTACTGCATTTCAGGTTACTATAGCTTCCAACCTGCGCTGAAGGAACTGCAGATCGAAAAGACAACTACTCAGCGGTATGTCGCTCTACCTACACTGGCGACGACGCGTCCTTCGCCCTTTCGATAAATTGATAGAAAACTCATGGATATCTTCAGAGTTCAACCTGGACAACAAACTCAGGCCCCCAATACCTCTCAAATTCCTCCTTCCAGCACCAAGGATGGCCTGGACGTTCCACTGAAGCCAGATGCAGGCTCGGCACAAGGTGGAATATCAAAATAGAAATCAACTGGAGATACTGTTCCCGCGATACGAGTGAGGGTAGCCAACTTTATCTAACGCGGATAGATGTGTTTCCTTCGCTGCTCTCTGCGTTTTGCAATGGCTATTTCCGAGAGATGCGACAATGGAGCCCATAGCCCTGAGCTCTTTTAGGCCGGTTATGTTGGCCTGCGCCACCTTCCGAGCACCGTGACCGGCAAGCTCAATTGAACTAGATCATCTTCCTTTACTGACACGTGGGCCGGTCGCTGGCTTTTGGAAACCTCATTGTTCGCCTTGAAAAATATAAGGAGCTGAGGAGAAGATCCCAGGAGCTTCTGATTTTGGCACTGGTTCATGGCAGTTCGGTCTACCAACTAACAAATGTCCTGAGTGCATAGATTCAGTGTTGTATATATATCCCAATTACAACCACTGGTTGGTATCAATTGGATTCTATCTACCCGTTTCCTATTGTTAACGATAATAACTAAACTCAATTCCTTAATTCCTATGTAAACTCCGCCTTGAACAGGGTATGCCAATCATAAAACACAATAAGACGACCAGCAGGGGGCCCGCAATGTACATCCCAAATCCAATTACCAGAAATTGTGTTTATTCCCTTATGTTGATGACTTTTTCCAGATACGCCCAGCTCCATTTGCGCCTGATTTCCAAACTGTTCGGTCATACTTCTTCCACCAGCTTTCTAGGCCCATTGCTCCCTAAAGGTGATTCCCCGAAAGGACGCCCTGCTGGAGTGCCGATCCATTCCTCCGGTACTTCGGCCCTGCTTCCCTCGCGGCCGCTCACCCATCTGACCATGGTCGGATCCGCCCTCTCATATTCCTGCAACTCTTGGTCTGCAGAGGCCGCCTCGGTCGCTTCACCAGCCGGAATGCGACCACGCCGTTTGGGAGCTTGCTTTCGCAGAAGCCTGTTGATCGTATCCATCTATCCTCTTCCGTCAGTATCCACTTCTGAATCGCTATGAGACAGAAATTGCCTCGCTAACGAGGAAGCAAAGCTTTCTCAATACATACCTTTTCTTCCTCATTTCTCTTTTCACTAAGATTCTTTCTCCGCCGAGCCATTTCTGCACGGCGCATGGCGCGCTCTTCCGCAGTCAAATGTTTCTTAACCTGCGGTTCTGCTCTGTATTAGAAAATGAAACACTCGGCTATACGCGAAGAACTCACCCATTGGGAGCTGCAAGAAGTCATTGCCCAAATTACCCCTTTGGCGTTTGGTCATCCGGGTCATGTCGGCAGTAGGGGTACCGTCATCACTATCGAGATCTTCCTCGTCCTCTTCATCCTCATCTAGATCTTCCTCTCCTCCATTGGCGTTTCCAATCCCACTCTCTTCCTGATCATCGGGCTCGCCTTCGGCATCTGAATCAGGTTCAGAGAGCTCTTCATCGTCTTCATCTTCATCAGCATCTAATTCCATCTCTTTCGCCTCCACGCCTTTCACTGCTTTAGAAGAGGGCGCAGGCTTGGCATGTCTTTTAGACACTGGAGGCTGAGGCGGGACATCGTCCATGTCCAAATCTCCATCGGCATCGGCATCCTCGTCGTCTTCACCAGGAGCATCTTCATCGTCAACTTCATCTTCTTCCTGATCTTCTAGATCTTCATCGCTCGTGTCAACTTCGACGAGCTTCTTTTTGGGCCGGCTGGTCCGTGGCCCTGTAACTATAGGATTTTCTGTGAAAACGTTGACAGAGCGTCTTGAGGCACCATTCCGTGTGCTACTACTAGTAACCTCACGTAGCTTACTTGAAGGCATCTTGACAGTCAGACGAATATATCTCCTTGACTCCTCGGGAGAATCTGAGGGAGATCTAAAGACAGTCACTGATGAAGATGCGACAGCGCGGGTAACTCTGGTCGGGGTTCTGGCATTTGCATTAGCATCCATGTCTGGTGGATCATCCCGCACAGCTCGGGAACGGAGTGAGCGACGCAAAGACATGATGAATCGACCCGACTGATTGAAATTGAAATATGGATGCGAAAGATAGGAAAGAAGGATATTAAAAGACCAGATGACTCTGAAACTTGACAAACAAACGGGGTTTGTAAGACAAACAATCCGGGAAAACACAAATTGAGGGGTTTAGTCTCGTATAAGTGAACAATAGGAACCACCAACAATAAGGCAGTCTTGGATTGTTGTGTTTCTGACGGTGAGGTAGGTAGGGTGTAGGTAAAGTAGGGTAATGGGGCACAGAGGGGAGGGGGAGGGGGAGGGAGAGGAAGAGAAGAGAAGAGGGGAATGAATGAAATGGTCGGTGCAGAGGTTCAATAGACAGCCATGCGATGGTTATGACCAACTGACTACGTGGGCCAGTACAGAGGATTGGTGGTGATGCAGTTCGGGAAGGCACAGGCCATCGGATCCCTATCACATCTTTTGACGCCACAGGGAAGTTCCAAATGACATGAAGAATAGAACCAATGGGAACATTCTGGACTCAGATCTCAGGCGATACACCAGTCAAGGGCGCAGTGAATGCAACAGCAATGGTGCATTTTCTCCTGTGACCCCAACAGGATAATACTCTGTGCGCTGCATAGACAGGGATCCTTGACCGAACAAGGGGGTGAATACAACTCTAATATAATATGATAGGAGGAAGTGAAGGGACAGAAGTGAAAAAAAGGTTTCAGTAGATTAAATCGATGGGGAAAGGTGCCCTGAAGTATCGGGATACATGGATGTATGTATACAAAGGAATAAAGGAAAAACTCACAAAGGGCAATATCGGATGGGCGGACTGCAAACCGCACAGTTCTCTCCAATTGACACTTCAATATCAAATCTGTATGGTTGCCTGAGGGAAGGTGTATGTCATACTCAGTTGTACCAACAGCTCACACAGCCTTGAGGAAATTCTGATCTTTTTTCCTTTGACAATGAATGATGGGAGACGATCCCCATCATGACCCTCGGTGATTCTGCCGGGAGGCGGTATCTCAACTCGGACCGCCTACCCAAGATAGCTTGGCCATGTGGTAATCCATACCATGCATGACAATACCGAGACCAAACCGACTGCGGAGTACAGCCGAGGTCATGCTTTACTTTACCTACTCCCTCACATGGGCTTATCTTTCCCTCTCTCTCTGTCTCCCATTCTACCTCAACTATCACCTTACTTGGGTTGTGCGATTTCTTGCTTGCAATTAGGTTCCATTTATTCACAGTTCAACATAATGACAGACTCTAAGCCCAAACCACCTTCAATCCCCCAATGGCAGCACCCCTCCGCCACCAACTCCAACAACTCCGCCTCCTCATCTTCACCGAGCTCCGATGAGACTTCACGATCCGCTCTCCTGCAGCAAGCCGCCAAGTTCTTACAAGATGAATCATTGCGCGACGCACCGCTTGATCGCAAAGCATCCTTTTTGGAATCCAAGGGTCTCCGGCGCGATGAAATCGAGAGTCTGCTGGGTGCGTCGCCAAATCCAAAGGCCACCAGTAGTTCGGCTGCAACCGAGGAGGATAACGAAACCACTTTCCAAAAGCCTAGCACCACAAATGACACATCGAGTGCCTCTGCCTCTTCATCGCCTTCTACTTCGACATCTCGATCTTCCTCTACTAGCCCTATCACCGCTACCAACGGCAGCCGGCAACCCTCATCTAGTCGTGACGTCCCACCGATCATCACATACCCAGAATTCCTCGTCAACCAACCAAAACCGCCTCCACTAGTGACCCTCCGCAGCACTCTCTATACATTATACGGCGCCGTAGGCCTAGGAGCTAGCATCTACGGCGCAAGTGAGTACCTTGTGAAACCCATGCTTGCCAATCTAACAAGTGCGCGACACGAACTGGCCGAGAAAGCCCAGGAGAACTTGGAGAAATTGAATGAAAAGCTAGAACAGAATGTATCAACAATCCCCCCTCAGCTCACTGCACGACACGCCCAATCTACCGGCTCAAGTTCTGATGAAGATGTCGAGTCCGTCACTTCTGACCCAGCGGAGCTATTCCATCGCGATGTTGCCGTCCAAACTTCGGAGGATTTCAACCTAGATGGTTCATCCTCATCGGTACCAAATAGCGCGGATGAGGCAGCGTTCGACCCCAGTGCAGCGGTGGATACACATGTAAAACGGCTTGAAGTCATGAGATCGCATCTCCAGGAATTCTCCGAAACCGACAAGCAGTCGAGTTCGTGCGATGACACCGTCCGCACAAGCCTTAATGAGCTACATCATTACCTAGACGGACTACTCTACAGCAAATCTGGTTATGGTCCAGGGACCGGCTACGGTGTCTATAGTTCATCCGCATTTGACAGCAGTGGAAACGCGGCTGGGTTGGGTAAAGGGGAGGAAGACGCGATATCCAGCTTCAAATCTGAAATTCGAGGTGTGAAGGGTGCTTTATTGAGTGCAAGGAATTTCCCTGCTAGTCGCGGACCAAGGATCAGCAGTGGTATCCCGGGCAGGTGAGAAAGAAACGATACTTTATGATACAATTACCCTTGCTTGAGGCAAGGAAGGAATGTTCTGTGAGAATTTTACATGCAGCTCTTATTATTTACCTATTTTTTCTCCCCTTTTTGGGTTGGTTACGGAATGATTTAATTGTTCCCAGCAACAACCAGCATGGCGTTAGGGTCGATCTATTGTATATATCATGGTATCGAAAATGTCTACTATATTGGTATAGATTTACATAGCCCTTAAACAAATAGAGATATCTACAAATGTAGCGCTTTAGCCTGTACAGATGCGCGTATATCGTAGTAATAGCCAAGGTCTTGTGCGACTATTCGCCTGTGTGCCCGAGAGAGTATTCGCCTGGATGCAGTGTTTGATCGCCTATTCATATGGACATCATATGATCTAGCCCCTGAGAGGTTAATGGTACAATAGGTATGCACAATGCTACCTTTTAAGGTCCTTGAACTACTGACCGCATGTATCGAACATTCGAAGCATGAGAACTTACGCTATCATCTCTACTTGGAATCATCAAAACCAAGATCTAAACAATTGAACATAATAATAACATTTAGACAAGAAGCAATTTCTAAAACCAATACCTTAACACATCGCAAGACTGGCCTTCAGAGTGAAGCACATAAATTCCTCCATCGTATGAACAACTCATGACCTTTGCTTCACATGAACTTTACACACCATGGCCTTTTACGGGGTAGCCCGACTCATGCTGATGAGACGTTTCACACCAACCTACTTGCTGTTAGAACACACCCGAGTTAAAGCATGACAACATATTCAATAACTTACCATCCAGTTACCACATTCATCGGTCCTGTTGGTCAGGATATCAACGTGGATAGTACGTGCTGTTTCGTAGTCACGGGCTTGAATGGCATGAGCCAAGTTTGCCATGTCCGCAACGGTGTTGGGCTTAAGCAAATCTTCGTTGTTCAGATGGTCGAACAGAATGTTCAGCCGCCGCTCAGCATCGTCGACTTGTGCCTTGAAGGATGAAGGCGCACGGCTCTTGATGCGCTGCATATCTGCTGTAAGGATTTCATAGATAGGCATTGCGTCTGCAGGGATGTGGGAACGATCGCCGGTTGCTTAGGGAAATTAGAAGGGTCCAACTCTACAATTCATGAGAGCGACTTACGGTACTTAGGAGGCGCCGGTGTGGCCTTCTTCTGCGTCTGTGAAGAAGCCGTGCCGGGCCTGGAGCCTGCAGCTGGAGGCGGCCCCTGCTGCATTGGTGGCGGGGGATGCGTTGGTGGCGTGCTGGGAGCATACTGGTTCGCTGCCGGAGGCTGAGGAGCATATGGTGATGCAGTTGCCTGCGGAGGGGGAGGAACAGGAGCCCGTGTCTGGAGCTGCGGGCTTGCCGCTTGAGCCGCGGGGCTAGGAGCATACCGGCTAGGCGGTGGGGGCATAGACGGTGGAGCGTTGTAAGGAGAGGGGCCACGAGGAATCGATGCCGGTACACCCATGGTATTGGGGGTTATCTGAGGGGATTGAGGCAAGGATGCATAAGGGTTTGGAGGTAGAGAAGGTCCAGACGGGAAAGAGGATACTGGATGACTTGCTGAAGGTGGGGAGGTCACTCGGGGAGGAAGAGCAGAACCCTTTGGCGGAGGTGGAACCGAGGGTGTTCGCTGAGTAGGCGGAGTTCCAGCTGGAGGAGGCCCTTGGGCGATTGACGGTGATTGGTTCGGGAACGGTGCGGCGATAGGTGCGGCAGCTGCGGCAGGAGTTGATCTCCGCGGGGTCGGAGCCTTCGCGAAGCCTTCTGGCAAATCGTTCCAAGCGGGGAGACCGGTAGCGGTTGTGTATGTGGTAACAGTGGCAGGAGACTGGTTAGATGCGCGTGGTGGAGGAGGCACCGAGCCACCTAGAGGTTTAGCGCCATAAGATGGTGCCGGTGTGGGTTGGTATCCTGTGTGAGGCCCATAGCTGCCGCCAGAAACTGGTGCATATGGGTTGCTTTGCTGAGGCGGAGCCGCAGCACCAGGGGGGGCATAAGGATTCGTAGCAGGAGCCGGAGGAGCATATGGGTTCGAAGCAGGCGCCGGAGGGGCATATGGGTTTGAAACAGGTGCCGCAGGGGCGTAAGGGCTTGGAGCTGCAACCGGGGCTGCTGGTGCGAATGTTGTCTGAGGCTGGTATGCGTTGGTTGTTGGGAGAGGCTTGTTCAGCGGGGTTCCACGACCAGTAACCGATTGCTGTGTCTTCTTGGCCGGTTGTCTCATTGCCAGCTTGATACGATCCCTTGCAATCTCGGCCTCGGGATGCTTCTCCGGAACGAGGTCAAGATACTTTTGAGCAACTTGCAGCCTTCCATGAGTAGCAACCACGTCAGCATACTCAATATATTTGTCGTACAGGTTGCTGAGCTTCCAGTCCGAATCCTTCGTACGCTCCGTGTCCTGGAACTTAGTGACTTGGCGGAAGATTGTCACCTTCTCGATCAAACCCTGCAAAGCACGAACGTGAATTGAGAAAGAACTGTCGTTTGAGGCCGTCTCAATAGCTTTCTGCTCATTCTCGCGAAGTTCTTCAATCCAGATTGCAACCACCTTCTCCAATTTAGAACCAGCCAAGAAACAGAACGAGGCATCTTTGCGAAGCCTCTTGTCGTCCGAGGCCCGGATTTGCTCCTCCAACCGGTCGCCGAGAGCGTCACAGAGGTCAGCGAACTCCTTTTCTTCAGCAAAAGTACACAAAACTGCCATAACTTCCTTCCAGTTGGACAGGTCGGCGTTATAAACAACATCCCAAAGGTTTTTGCCAACAATGGATGCCAGCAAGCGAACATAGTTCGGGCTTTCAGTCTGTTTAGAAAAATAGTGCTCCTGCGTCTTTTCGATGCACTTCTGACCTCCGCAGATAGCAATCATAAAAGCATCGGACAAGCGGTCTTCTTTAAGCGCGACATCCAACGCCCTCTCGAAATCCCCAAGGAGCAACGCCCTCGTGATGCCCTTGTCTGCTTCCGTCTCAGAACCACTGAAGATCTGGAACGGGTTGTTAGTCTTGGCTCCCTTCGACGCGGCTAGATCAGACAAGAAGCTGTCTTCTTCAGGACTCGCGTCAAACATTGATTGCAGGCGCCTGTGCTTCTTCGTCCCCGGCCCGCGGGATTCTTTCAGCGACTCTCCATTGATTTCCTCCTTATCCAAGCCAAGGCTAGACAGCTTCTCTGCAACTTCATCAGCTGATTGATCCTGGAACCCGAGGTACTCGACAAGTCCCTTTCGGGGATTCTCAGAAATCAAAGCCTCAATGACCTTCCAGTCAGCTTTTTCCTCCTCACTCGCTGCGTCTGCGGCTCTGGTCTCGCATATGCTTCGAATATCGCCCTCCTTGAGAGCACTCTCAAACGTCTCAGTAGACTTTCCAACAGCCTCATCGACCTCAAACGGTGTGATCTTGATCTTGGAAGCACGCTGGCCCTTGTCAACCAGGTTAACAGAGACAACCCTGCCTCCAAAACCAAAGGTGGCGCCACAGGGTCTCTCAAGCCACTTAGGAGCCTTGGGTAAGGAAAAGCTCGACACTTGCGGCTGAGTCTGTGCCTTGGCGAAGAAATCCTCCCCATCAAGTGACTGATTCTGATCTGCGATCGCTTGGGCAGTTTCGGTGCTGGTATTTTGAATGGTCTGGACCGCGATCTTGCCGTCGAAGGAAGCCGTAGCGAAGAAGTTAGGGTTGTGGGGGTTCCACCGAGTTTGGAAAGTCCAATTTGTGACAACAGGGAATTCACCATAGGCGTGACCTGTTTGCGGGTTCCAACAAAGCGTGCGGTTGTCTTTTCCAGAAGAGAGGAGGAGGTCGGGATCATGGGCACACCAAGAAAGCGACAACACGCCAGATTCGTGACCTTTGAGAACCTATGGAGTGTCAGCAACAGCCGAACCATCTTATGCTAAAAGCCGAAGACGCCCGAGCTTACCCTTTCTGGAGCGTGGGAATTACGGAGATCCCAAACACAAATCAAAGGGTCAGACTCCAACGGTGTCGCGGTAACGAGTTTTGTAGGCTATAACGTGTTAGAAGTGACAATGATTCCTACTTAGTTATGGGCACAAGAATCCCACCTTCTCAGGGTCCCAGGCAACGGCACTGACGGCTTTACGGCCCATATTGTTGAGAGTCAAACTCTCCTTCTTCGTCTTGACATCCCAAACAGTGACAAACCCGGCGCTGCTACCAGTTACCAGAATATGCGCGACCTTCTTATTCCAGTCTAAGCACTCAATATCGTCCGCGCGGGCAGCGGTACCACCAAGTCGGTATGGGTTTGCGACGTTGTTCAGATCGGAGATGTAGAGCTAATTACAGGCCATCAGTAAACTAGTTCAGCAGGTTTTGGATCCGAACTGAAGTACCTCTCCTTTAGCACCTCCGGTTGCCAGCAAATTGGAATGTTTGGGATTGAACTGGAGGGCCTTGATGGCTCCAGAGTGTTTAGAGGTCCTCGAGATCACGGAGTCACTTTCGACTAATCAGCCAATGGAACTGTATCAGATTTCCAATTCCCAGCACAAACCTCGATCCATTAATCAGCTTGTCGGCGTCCCACAAGTCCAATGAACCATTCTCCAAAGCACCAGCTATTATACCCCGTGAATTCTCTTCGGTTTGCGTCCACGCTAGGTCATTGAAGCTATTAAACCAGCTGTCAGTATCTCACGCTCGTATCGTAAGATGGGGGTGAAAAGGTACGTACCCGGAATCAGTGTCAAGCTTCGCTATCGGCTGCAACTCTTCGCCGGCACTCTGACGGTCTAGGCCTAAATCCCAGAGCTCGAGGCATGTCTCATTCGAGAAATCAACGTCAACTGCGCCGGCTCGAGTTCCGGTGGCAATCAATGGCGATGATGCTCCGGGAGACCATGCAAACGTGGCCGTCCGGGGGATCTCCCTCAGACGAACCATGTTGAAATTAAAGGAGCGGAATGAACGAGTAGTATAGACTAGGAGATAACCAGACTCAAGACGGTCTGGGCAGCAACTATCATAGGAGTGGGAATCGGCAAGATATTAGGATTATAAGACGACGGAAGTGTTTCCAAACGTAACCTCCTCTCCCTAATAAGAACAGAGGGGTGTATGAGAGTTGCCAAGTAGCAGCGGGATGCGGTCGAGTCGTCAACTACACAGTTCCCAATCAACCAAGTGTCCTCCTGGAGGCACCTGGGGGAGCGGCGCCTAACCATATCGGGCGCTCGCCAAAACACCCGCGGAGGCACGTGATATCAAGTTGGACGGCCCAGAAAGTCTGGGCAATGACTCTACTATGGAGAGCAGCGAAAGAACGTGTATTTTGCGACTGGGGCGGAGCTCTTCTATTGTTGGCTACAATTATATGGTTCGGTAGGCAATACAATCGAGTTTTCGACCATTCACACCATGAGTGAAGCGGCGCGCCTGAAATGTACCATCTATGTGGGGGGTCTCGACCAGGCTGTTACTGTGCAGACGCTGGCTGAAGCATTCGTCCCCTTCGGCGAGGTGGTTGATATCACACTCCCCAAGCCCGACGTTCCGAACTCAAATGAGCTTCATCGAGGATTTGGCTATGTGGAGTTTGACCTCCCGGATGATGCGAAAGAAGCGATCGACAACATGGACGGAAGCGAGCTATATGGACGTACGATAAAGGTTGCTGCCGCTAAGCCACAGAAAGACAGCAATGAAGGTCTAGGAAGCAAGACGGCTATTTGGGAACAGGTGCGCAAGGAGACTCTTGATCCGGTTACGGGCAGAACGCTAACTACAGATATGCAGGAGGGCTACTTGGCTAAATACGCCGTTAGTGAAGAGGATAAACTGGCAACAGAGCAGGCTCAATCGGCGGCCATTGATGGTTCTCACGACCCAATGCAAGGATTGGAAGAGCTGGACGTCGCTGGTCCGAAGCCCGAATAAGCTCTAAAGACTTGAAAACGATGAAAGCAGGAAGGTGTGCGACAGTAATATTGCAACATTACTCCATCAGGCCTCTCCATTCAAGCCGTACTATATACACACGCTCCAACCGGGAGCCTGAGTTTTAAAATTTCCATCTTCTCCCGCGACGTCAACTTTCCCGTGAATAATACAGACCGCCGACGAAAATCACATAAAAGGATCGCGATTGCAATTTGAAATGTGGTGATACATTTTAGTGCTCACGCTCCTCAGGGCTGTTGCGGTAAAGACGCAGGGTCTTGTCGGTCATGAGTTTCTTGCTGCTGGAGTAGATGGCAGCTCCAACGGCGACGCTAGAGAAATTGCGTCAGCATGAGCGCAGATCTAGTCTGGGGAGGTAGCGATTTGGGGTATTATCATGTCATATAGAGTTCAAAGGTATATCAAATAACAGTAAAACATACCCAAGGACAATACCTATTCATTAAAGAGTTAGCCACATCTTGTTTTTTATGGGAAAACGCCTTGAATAGATGACATACCAAGAGGGATCAACTCCGGAGGGACCCTCTTGAGGGTGCGCAGACGCTGAGAGATAGTGTGAGCTGCAGCTTTACAGTTAGTCCAGTTCCATTTCTAAGCCGGCCTCCTTTCATTGGAGAGCCAATTACAGGTCTTAAGGGCTCCCCGTACCGCTATGGTTCTCCTTCTATGACGATCGTTAGCACACGAAACTCGAAGCGTTTTTCCCCGTCACGAAGAATCCAAAAAGGAACTTACAGGAGTAGGGAAGGCAAAAGGCCGAGAGGCCTGCATCCGCAAAATACGAGTGGGGAACATGGTGAAGGTGGTTGTTAGTCTGTGGGAGCAGAGATGGTGTGGAAGGAAATCAGACGTGGTGACGGAACCTCACGACGTTTGAAGGGGAGGTTTGAGTAGTACTGCCTTAGGCTAAGTTCGGGTGTTTAGGAAATCTTGCCGCATGAGTGGCTCGCTAGACCGCCCGCGGTCACTCCCGGATTCACTGCTTCACGGGATCATTCCACCACTCCACTGGCGCAAACCTCACCCCATCTTCCTTCTCCAACGACCTCCCCTCTCACCCACGCCCTACCCACCCCCTTTATACCTCTCACCCAGTTTATTTTAGAGGCTCTTTTTTTGCCCCCTCACAGTCAAAATGGGTGCTATTCCTGAGGCCGATCCCGATGAGCCCGTCGAGACCAAGCCCTTCAAGTTCGTGACAGGTGAGCTCAATCGCAGCCAATTTCGAGGTTTAGAGCCTCAAATTAGAGTCAATTGCTAACTTTTCCGCAGCTGGTACGTGCTAACGAGATCCTCCATCGATTGAATCGCTTCCAGCGTCGCCATTGTCGTGGTTTTCATATCTGGTGGTCCCCGTACGTGATGCTGACAACTTCTGATGCAACAGGCTATGACGCCCGTTTCCCCCAGCAGAACCAGTACGTGAACCTCAATGCCCTTCACCTCAATTCCTCTCATACAATTGCTAAATTTATTCCCACTCCAGGACCAAGCACTGCTGGCAAAACTACGTCGACTACTACAAGTGTGTCAACGCCAAGGGCGAGGATTTCCGCCCATGCCGTCAGGTATGTCACATTCTCCGTATCTCCGATATCAAAACAGGAGAAAAATAAAATAGCAACCGATGAGCCAAAGTCTGACCATGACATAGTTCTACCACGCTTTCCGCTCCCTGTGCCCCAAGGCCTGGACTGACAGATGGGACACCCAACGCGGTACGTAACCCTCTTCTAATATTCGTGCAAACCGGACCCATGGACTAATGTAGCACCAACAGAGGCTGGCAACTTCCCCGCTCGCTTGGACCGGTAGATGAGCAACAGGTCATTGTTGATTGATATTCCAAGCATTTTTTTGTGTCAACATGTACTCTACCTGATCAAAGCGGGAATACAGATCCGTTCCCTTGGATTGGCTGGGGAAATGGACGTAGATAGACTCGCCCGTAGTTAAGAACCCATTGTGCTCTTATTCTAGACTTACCTTGCCATTCACGTATGTAGAAGAAGTACAATTAGCTAGATGGTACTCTTGATTGGTGTTTCCCCAATTCCACCGAGGCTGTTAATTAATCGGTTAGGCGGGGAACAAGCAAGAATCAGCCCATTTGAAGTTTATTTTATTTGATATCCAAACCAAACAACCTTTCTATTTATTCCAACTCGAATACATAGCCCCATATATAGCGGACAAAACCAGCGCCGTAACCGTGAAGTTACTTACCGCACTGAGACAATCTATGGTAGATAAACAACTGCTGATGCAAATGACGGATCCATGGTGATTTCATCCAGGATCGTCCAATGCAAGGGTATCTCGGTGCGGTCAACGGACAGCACACGCAGAAGAGAGGGAAGAAGCCAACAAAAATCGCAAAGGGGCAAAAGCAAAAAAAAAAAAATTTAGAGAAGCACACACAAAGGAAAAGGTATGTACAACAAAATAAAACCAACTTTTGACCTCCCAATGCTTTACGCCAAAGAAACATATACAAAAGATATCGCAAATAAAAAAATAAAAAAAGGCAAGGTATGAACAGTCTTTATTTTAATGCTTCTCCTCCGAAACGCCCTTCAACAGACGATAGAGCTTCTTATGCTCTTCCAAGAAGATGAACGTAGCGATCGTATGGGGACCCAGACGAATAAAGCTAGGAACCCAGCCGCGGAAGGCCCAAGCATAACCTTCCTTACGGGTGATGTCTCTCAGAAGACCCAGGAGGCTGTGGCCACGGCTCTCAGCCGGCGAAGCACTCATCACCCGGGTTTTGATAACGTCCACAGGGCTGCAAACTGTTGTCGCAACAAAACCGGCCAAGAAAGACGCGGTGAAATGCGTCCCAAGGTTATCGGACATGCCGAATCGGTCGATGCAAAGACGCTTGAAGGTATCGTACGACGCCAATTGCGAGGCCGTCATCAGCACGGCACGAGTTGAATTGGGCCAAACGCCACGGAACAGACTCGCGGGACCCTCGTGGCGGATCATCTGGGTCAACCCGTGGAAGGCATGTCTATAGTTACGGCGTTGCTCCAGGGGTAGTGCTGCGTCGGACTGCATGCGCACGTTGAGAACGTCGGCCGGGTTTCCTGCGATGCCACCGAGGAACCCCGATGTACAGGCCATTCCGACTAGGGCGAGAGTGCCAGCGGGCGACTCCGGGGATGAGTAGCGCGATTTCAGCTCTTCATATATGCCGAATCGGGCGGTGGAATACGTCATCTGTCGCAAGAGCGCGGCCGATAGCTACATGTTGTGTGAGCAGAGGGCTCTCTCTCTCTCTTCTCTCTCTCTCTATCTCCCGTTCCTTGAGATCCACAAGGATTGAACGTACCCCGCTATATAAACCCAAAATTCCGTCGGTCTTAGTTACATGACCAAAAGTGCCCAGCATCGAGGTGGGCGCTCCAGGTCCACGTGTTTGCAAGCGAACCTATTTTTTTTGGCACACGGCATCGATTAGCGTCACAGTGACGCGGGAGGGGAAGAAAAAGGAAAGGGACATGGCTGAAAAGGTATAACGGCGCTGATAAAACGTCTAGGAATAAATTACCTTCACTGCAGGCCTCAAGTTAGCAAAACTAAGCTCCAGAAGCACCATACCAATACCAAGAACAACTTACCAAGATCCAAAGGATGCGTAACGGCAGCTGCAAAGCATGATGCAGAGCCACCAAACCAGAACGGATAATGCACTTTTTTCACGGGAACCGCAGCCCGACGAGGCTGCGACACCTCTAGCTTTGCGCTGCTTGCCATCTTGACCGACAAGATATGGGCAATCCAGCGAGGGGATGGGGAGTGGAGAGTGAAGGCGGGTTTAAAGAGTAGAAAGGTCGTACAAGTACACAAAAGTATTAGACTAGTTTCGTACCTCTCAGGAAATTCTAAATTGCGTCGGAGACTTTATCTATCTCCGAGTCCGCTGCGTTCTTCGGCAGCACAACCGATCCTGGAGGGTTTCCACCAATCACATTCTCGGTTTTGGTCGGGCAAAACGGTAACCCTCGGTAATACACTGTGAGGTGGTATGGGATATCCGCGGGTTCATCATTCTTTTGGAAGAAGGCTACTTGGGAGTTTATGTACAGTGACGTAGTCGGCCATTGTATTACTGCCGACAAGCCTTGTTTGGGGACTAAATGCAGGATGACATCTATGGTTCTACACTAAATGAAGGCTCATGTATAGCACATGTACCGTAGGGAACATACCCTGGCAAGGAGTTGCAAGGATCTTAGTACTCCATACCTAGTTAATATCCACATTGCCAGCAATGGGTGCCGGGAGCAAAGTTTTTATGCCATGTGGTATTCCCTGGGGAAAATGTGGAGTAAGAGAAACATCTCGAATATCACTAGGCATAAGTCTAAATTAAGCTCGCTGTTCCAACTACATTGACAGGGTCCTTGCCATCAAATGGCAATGATGTGGAGACTGACACTATCGGCTGCATGAACTCTTTGGGAGTATATACTACAAAGTCCATCCACTTCAGTTTTGGTTAGCCTTTGGACATGACCTGTTCCCTCGAGATGAATCTAGTGCTTGGGAGTCTCGTATTGTTCAATGACCTCATAGAGATCAGGGCTCGTCCCTCGCTGACATTGGCTTCTACCGGTATATAAAAGGCAATTGGCGCTTGTTTCATTGAGCAGTTTTGAGCCTGATCACCACCTTCAGAGGTTATAATGCTCCTTACACAGAAAAGACCTAGCCGTTGTTATGGGCATTATTAGCCGTCAAATGTAGGTACCACGACTATTATAAACTGTTTCATTTATCTCATTTTCTATATTGCGATTTTAGTATGACATGTCCATATAAACCCTGATGGTGCAAAAGCAAAGAAGTATTGACCAACTCTTTGTCGAGTTGCTATCGATTTGTATGAGTGAAGGCAAAATCCCAATCGCGCCGTTGTACCCTAACCTAAAACTCCGTCCGGATGCTTGGAGGCAATAGCAATTATTGAATATGGAGGCGTGCTTTTCTTTTCTCTTCCTCCCGTCCATCCTTGTTTCCCTATCCACTCGGTTCCGGCTCTCGTGCCCCTTCTATTAATAACTCGGGTCCACATTGAGATTTCAGGAGGAAAAAGGAGTCAATCAAAAGCCGTAACCACCACCTCCTCCATAGGGAGTCGCACCATAGGGAGTTGCTGCGCTCGCTCCCCAGGCACTAGCACCGCCATTGGCATACGCTGTAAAGCCTCCGTCGATGCCCTCCGGTGGTTCATATGCATCTGGGCTGCGTACGCCCATCATATCCTCATCCTCGCCGCCCATGACACCGTTGCGGTCGCCGTCGCCAGTGCCAGAGAGTGCGGAGATGACAGATGCGAGTTTACGTTGTAGCACAGTGATGCCTTGTTGAATGATCATATCTGGCTCAAGGACACCGATACTCTCGACGTCAATATAAAAATTGTTAGGTTGCGCATCATAATCGAAGGGTTGATCTGGGGGAGCGGCGTGTTCCCATGCAGCGTTTTGGGAAATGGGCCTGTTTTTGTTAGCACTTGGAAACTCCTTGTGTCCTCCAATAATCGGCGAGAGAACATGGTAGTGTGGCGTACCATTCTTTAATAGGATCCTCTTCGTACCAATAATCCACATGTCGTAGGTTATTGTGCGGATCATATTCGAAACCAACCGCTGCAGTGGGCATCCACTTAGCATGCTCTTTGGCAATGCCCTTCTTGGCGATACAGGTCATTTTGAGCTCTTGTCCACGTCGCAGTTTACAGATCAAGGGACCATTGCCTTCCGGATCAGTGATAACCGGGTTCCCGACCCATTCGTTTGCTCGTTCGCCACTAACCACTAAGTCGCGCGCATAGACGCGCATAATGTCGTCACCCGTGCAGCGCGCATGCAAAGTGAGTGTCACGCTACACCGTGCGCAGTGGTCTTCACAGTCGCAGTCGCGGGTGTACTCGACGTCCTGGTCGCAGTTCTTGGAGTTAAGAGGGATAAGACCCAGTCGGTGGGCCAGCATCTCGTCTGGAAGTACAGAGCTGTTCTTCTCAACCTCAACTAGATCGATAGCGATAGTAGGAACTTCTGCGAGCATAGTTCGACGAAGGGAGTTGGCAAAGGCAAGGTCGACGGCGCTGAGTTTGAAATCGACTCGATGGGGTTCGGCCTACGAGATTTGTCAATCTCAAAACATTTCGTTTATGACGATTCACTCGGTGGTTCGAAGATAGTTTCTTGAAGTAACCCACACATACCTCTCGCACTGTGACCTGGGGCCCTGTAGGCTCGATGTCCATTTCATAGTCCATGTTGGCGATAAAGCAGCGCTGCTGGCTGCCAACTTCGTGCCTCGAAAGGATGAGTTTCAATACTTCGTGTATCACACGTAATCCGACCTAGTAAGTAGCAGTTGTATTAAATGGCGACCTGGCCAGTCAAAAGATGGAGTAAAAGTGATAGGGAGCTGTGTTTGCAGAGGGAGCGTAAGTGATGAGCGTTGAGTTCGGCTCCAAATTGGAGTTCCGCGCCTTGCCTGTTTGGGTTTCTATCAGATTTACCTCACATTTTACTAGTAGGGAGTGTATTATTGAAATATTTTATGCAACCAACCATTCAATATTATTTCTATCGTTTTGTGTATATCTGTATATCGAGTGTATTGTTTCGCTCAATACCTATGCAGGAGGCAATACAGAAATTACTCAAATGTCTACGTGGTCAATAAGCACAAATTAGCTGATTACTCGCAACCATCTGAGTCGCTTGGAGAATTGTCTTTTTTTTTTTTTCTTCTCTTGACTCCTACTTCTGCAAGAGTTAATAGGTCAGATCATGGACAAAACACAAGAGGGCCCATGTCGCTCAGTAGGCCACAGTTGCCCAAACAACATAGGGGATGTCGCGGAAGAGCTGTAAGCAAATGGGCAAACCATGCCAGCGTCAAAAGCAAACTTTGGTATCCATATAACCAAAAGTCCCCTCCCAAAGTAGGATCTGATATAGTCCATGCGCCATCAGTTGCAAAAATTTTGTCCGCCCGTATCAGCGCTGTCAAATGCGCTTCTCTAACTTTCTATTCGACAGATAATCACGATATCTATAGGGGTGAGTGTGTTGAAAAGCTGGTGCCATGCGCATATCCTCCCAAGCCGCCAGCTCAACAGAGCGTATGATGACGACTCGAACTCGGTAGCACAGCCAACCAATTAAGAAAGTGATGTTCAGGAAAAAGAGCGCAAGGTAAGGCGAGTACGGCATAGAAGGTTTCTTTGGTGGAAAGGAAAGGATCACGTCAAGTCGTAACGGGAAGGTCAAAGGATCGAAGGCGATCTTCCAAGTTCCCCTTGCCTATTCAACTCCCAGAATGGAGGAGATCAGACAAGGGAAAGCACTCACTACCTTCTCATGGAGCTGCGATTTAACGCCTCCAAGAGTTCTGGGCGACTCGCAAGAGCAGATGCGGCCTGCGCAAAGGAGACCCATTGACGCTTTCGTTTGTTCATTTCGGGCCATTGTTCTTCCTCACGGTCAACCGTGACCTCGAAAAATTGGTATGATGCTTTGGGTGCATGCGACGTCAGTAGAGTAGACGGCCGCATGTCTGGGATCGTCCCCAAATCTTTAAGCACAGTGCAAATTACACCAGCTTCTTCCCAAGCCTCTCTGCAAGCGGCTTGTTGGGCAGTTTCTTCATCCGTTTCCCATCCACCTTTGGGAAGTACCCAACCACCTCGTCCCGCGGACTGAATCATAAGCACCTGTGACTTATCGGCAGATAAAGGAACAACACCGGCCACAAGCCGTTCGCCTTTGGATCCGTAACCTATTGTTGAGATATAGGTTAGCAATGGTATGCGCGAAATGGGTAGGGATGGGAAGGAGGCGCCAAAACGGTAAAATGGGTATGCGCATGTTCTGGACAGGGTATGGACAGGGGCACAATTGTGCCCACGTGCCTCTAGTAAAAAGCACTCACGTTGGTTTTTCCGTCCAGTTCGGGACTCCATTGAACGAGTTTGATCCACCATCTTGGGTCACCAGAAGGCAAAGAAGAAATAGTCGAAAAATGAACCCCTCTATATAACCTAGATCAGGTAGGCTGTGAACAGAGAAATTGGGTGAATTGGTGATGTACAGCGCTAACTGTAGTACACGCGACAGTGAACCGAAAGAGTGCAAGGGCCCAAGAGAGAAGAAAAAGAAAAGGCTGTCAATGACACAATGGCGACGCCAAAGTATATGGGGTCAAAAGTCCGGAGATGGACTTTGAACTTCAAACGACGGATATTCTGAGCCAAAAAAAAAGAACCACACTGGTGGATGAGAGCCGGTCCACGACCCGTCGACCCTATTTTTTTTTTT